>JAJLRB010002160.1:0-47633 GCA_020976825.1 Odocoileus hemionus
CCTCACCACGAAAAACGTCCCAATTGCCCTGTACAACAAGCAACGAAGAGATTCCTCAGGTCTCCCTCGTTAATTCGACAGTAAATCCGGACGGTCGCTTCCAAACACGACTTATGAAGGGCCATCGTCCCGGCCGTAACTCGGAGAATCTACCCCCAGGTCGCCGCCACAACTCGACGAAAAACAATGAGACTTCTCCTTCGAAGCGCGATGAGGTCTGATTGCCCTGCATTGCATGCAGAGCAATTCCATGATCCCCATCAAAAAGGAGGCTTCTCTCAGCAATAGGTATGTGGGAGGGATCCTGAGTATGCTGCCTCAAGTGGAATATACACGTAGAAGACCTGACTCGAAAGTAGGTCGGATTTCCTTGCAGTGGCTTGAATACAGGCTCGTCTTTCATCTCACAAGATGAACGGATGTATGAATCCACAGTGTAAACCCTAGAGAAAACCCTAGGTCCCTGCCTCATTTCATCGGAATGCCTTATATCCCTTTGACACCTCGAGAGGCACGCGAAGATCACTGCTTCAAAAGGTGACGGTGCCTGATTCCTTTTGAACATGGGTAGGAATCCGAATATCTCTGTGGCTACTGGAAAGGGAACCTGTGTCTCCGGCCTCACCTCGAAAAGCGTCCCATTTGCCCTGACAAGCAACGAAGAGATTCCTCAGGTCTCCCTCGTTATTCGACAGGAATCCTGACGTCGCTTAACAAACACGACTTTTGAAGGGCCATCCCCGCCGTAACTCGAGATTATACCCCAGGTCCCAGCCGCAACTCAGGAAAAACCATGAGACTTCTCCTTCGAAGCGCGATGAGGTCCGATTGCCCTGCATTGCATGCAGAGCAATTCCGTGATCCCCATCACACATGTAAGGAGGCTCGACTTGCTTAATGAATCATGAGACAGTCCCCATGAACACTGTCCCAAGTCTAGAGGGACCCTGAGGTGAAATGAGCAATGCAAAGGATCTCCATGTATTCTAAGTCAACTCTAGATGAGGCCTGATTCCCATGCATTGACTCCAGAGCCATCCCCAGTTCCCCATCAAACACGACCAATGGCTTGACTTCCTTTAGGCAACTCCAGAGATATTCCCGAGAACACTGTCTCAAGTCTAGAGGAACGCCAATTTCAGCATAGCAACTCGAGGAATGCTCCATGTGCCCGAAATTGTCTCGAGATGGGAGCTGATTCACTGGTTTAGTTTCAAGACCTATACCAACTTTCCTCAAGCAACTCAAGAGGAGGCTTCTCTCAGCACTTGTTATGTGGGAGGCACCCTGAGTGTGCTCCCTCAAGTGAAATATATAAAGAGAAGCCCTGACTCGAAAGGAGGCCGGATTTCCTTCCTGTGGCTGGAATACAGGCTCGTCTTTCATCTCACAAGATGAAGGGATGTCTGAATCCCTTCTAGAGACCCTAGAGAAATCCTAGGACCCCGCCTCATTTCGATGGAATGCCTCTCATCCATTTGATACCTCGAGAGGCACGCGAAGATCACTGCTTAAAAAGTTGACGATGCCTGACTCCTCTTGAACATTGATAGGAATCCCAATATCCCTGTGGCAACTGGAAAGGGACAATGGGTCTCACGCCTCACCTCAAGAAACGTCTCTTTTGCACTGCCAAGCATCGAAGAGATTCCAGAGGTGTCCCTCGTAACTAGACAGGAGTCCGGACATCGCTGAACAGACACGAATTTTGAAGGGCCATCCCGGCCGTAACTCGAGAATATACCCCAGTACTCGAGAAAAACCATGAGAGTTCCCCCTCGAAGTGAGATGTTGCCTGATTCACCTGCATTGCATGCAGAGCAATTCCGTGATCCCCATCAAACATGCAAGAAGCCTCCACTTGCTTGACGGTCCTGAAGACAGTCCCCAAGAACACTGTCACAAGTTTAGAGGGAACCTGAGTTCACCCAACAACGTGAAGGAGCTCCATGTACCCAAAATCAACTCGAGATGAGGGCCGATTCCCCTGCATTGACTCCAGAGCCATCCCCGCTTCCCCATCAAACACGACAATGGCTTGACTTCCTTTAGGCAACTCCAGAGATTTCCCGAGAACACTGTCTCAAGTCTAGAGGAACACCAAATTTCAGACAGCAACTCGAGGAATGCTCCATATGCCCCAAATTGTCTCTCGAGATGAGAGCTGATTCCCTGGTTAGTTCAAGACGTATACCAACTTTCCTCAAGCACCTCAAGAGGAGGCTTCTCTCAGCAATAGGTATGTGGGAGGGACCTGAGTTTGCTGCCTCAAGTGGAATATACACCGAGAAAGCCCTGACTCCTAAAGGAGGTCGGATTTCCTTGCTGTGGGTGGAATACAGGCTCGTCTTTCATCTCACAAGATGAAGGATGTCTGAATCCCTTCTAGTGTAGACCCTAGAGAAAACCTAGGTCCCTGCCTCATTTCTATGGAATGCCTTCATCCCTTTGATACCTCGAGAGGCACACGAAGATCACTGCTTAAAAAGGTGATGATGCCTGACTCCTCTTGAACATGATAGGAATCTAATATCCCTGGCAAAGGGAAAGGGACAAAGGGTCTCCCGCCTCATCCTCAAGAAAAGCGTCTCTTTTGCACTGCCACGCATCGAAGAGATTCCAGAGGTGTCCCTCGTAACTAGACAGGAATCCTGACGTCGCTGAACAGACACGAATTTTGAAGGGCCATCCCGGCTGTAACTTGAGAATATACCCCAGTCCCTGCGCAACTCGAGAAAAACATGAGAGTTCCCCTCGAAGTGAGATGTGGCCCGATTTCCCTGCATTGCATGCAGAGCAATTCCGTGATCCCCATCAAACATGCAAGAAGCCTCGACTTGCTTGATGGTCCTCGAGACAGTCCCAAGAACACTGTCACAAGTTTAGAGGGACCCTGAGTTCACCCCACAACGTGAAGGAGCTCCATGTACCCGAAATCAACTCGAGATGAGGCCCGATTCCCCTGCATTGACTCCAGAGCCATCCCCCATTCCCCATCAAACATGACCAGAGGCTTGACTTCCTTTAGGCAACTCCAGAGATTCCCCGAGAACACCGTACCAAGTCTAGAGGAACACCAAATTTAGCACAGCAACTCTAGGAATGCTCCGTGTACCCCAAATTGTCTCGAGATGAGAGCTGATTCCCTGGCTTAGATTCATGGCGTATGCTACATTCCACAAAGCACCTATAGAGGAGGCTTCTCTCAGCAATAGGTATGTGGGAGGGATTCTGAGTTTGCTGCCTCAAGTGGAATATACACCGAGAAGCCTGACTCGAAAGTAGGCCGGATTTCCTTGCAGTGGCTTGAATACAGGCTCGTCTTTCATCTCACAAGATGAACGGATGTCTGAATCCCCAGTGTAGACCTTAGAGAAAAACCTAGGTCCCTGTCTCATTTCGTCGGAATGCCTTATATCCCTTTGACACCTCGAGAGGCACGCGGAGTTCACTGCTTCAAAAGGTGACGATGCCTGACTCCTCTTGAACATGAATAGGAATCCAAATATCCCTGTGGCTACTGGAAAGGGAAACTGGGTCTCCTGCAGCCCCTCGAAAAGCGTCCCTTTTGCCCTGAGAAGCAACGAAGAGATTCCTGAGGTCTCCCTCGTAATTCGACAGGAATCCTGACGTCGCTGAACAAACACGACTTTTGAAGGGCCATCCCGCCGTAACCGAGAATATACCCAGGTCCCCGCCGCAACTCGAGAAAAAACATGAGACTTTCCTTCGAAGCGCGATGAGGTCTGATTATCCCTGCATTGCATGCAGAGCAATTCCGTGATCCCCATCAAACATGTAAGGAGCCTCGACTTGCTTGATGATCCTCGAGACAGTCCCAAGAACACTGTGCCAAGTTTAGAGGGACCCTGAGGTCACCCCAGGAACAAGAAAATGACTCCATGTACCGAAATCAACTGAGATGAGGCCCGATTCCCCTGCATTGACTCCAGAGCCATTCCCCTTCCCCATCAAACACGACCAGTGGCTTGACTTCCTTTAGGCAACTCCAGAGATTCCCCGAGAACACCGTCCAAGTCTAGAGGAATACCAATTTAGCACAGCAACTCGAGGAATGCTCCGTGTACCCCAAATTCTCTCGAGATGAGAGCTGATTCCCTGGCGTAGATTCAAGACGTATGCCTACATTCCACAAGCACCTTAGAGGAGGCTTCTCTCAGCAATAGGTATGTGGGAGGGATCCTGAGTTTGCTGCCTCAAGTGGAATATACACCGAGAAGCCCTGACTCGAAAGGAGGCCAGATTTCCTTGCAGTGGGTGAATACAGGCTCTTCTTTCCTCTCACAAGATGAAGGGATGTCTGAATCCCCAGTGTAGACCCTAGAGAAAACCTAGGTCCCCGCCTCATTTTGTGGAATGCCTTACATCCCTTTGACACCTCGAGAGGCACGCGAAGAGTCACTGCTTCAAAAGGTGACGATGCCTGACTTCCTCTTGAACATGCATAGGAATCCCATATCCCTGTGGCAACTGGAAAGGGACCTGGTCTCCCGCCTCACCTCGAGAACCGTCCCTTTTGCCCTGACAAGCAACGAAGAGGTTCCTGAGGTCTCCCTCGTAACTCGACAGGAGTCCTGACTTCGCTGAACAAACACGAGTTTTGAAGGGCCATCCCTGAGAATATACCCAATGTCCCCGCCGCAACACGAGAAAAACCATGAGACTCCCTTCGAAGTGAGATGAGATAAGGCCCGATTCCCCTGCATTGCATGCAGAGCAATTCCGTGATCCCCATCAAACTGTAAGAAGCCTCGACTTGCTTGATGGATCCTGAGACAGTCCCCAAACACTGTCAAGTGTCTAGAGGGACCTGAGGTCACCCCAGCAACGTGAAGGAGCTCCATTTACCCCAAATCAACTAGAGATGAGGCCGATTCCCCTGCATTGACTCCAGAGCCATTCCCCCGGTCCCCATCAAACACGACACAAGAGGCTTGACTTCCTTTAGGCAACTCCAGAGATTCCCGAGAACACACGACCAAGTCTAGAGGAACACCAAGTTAGCACAGCAACTCGAGGAATGCTCCGTGTATCCCAAAATTGATCTCGAGATGAGAGCTGATTCCCTGGCTTAGATTCAAGACGTATGCCTACATTCCACAAGCACCTGTAGAGGAGGCTTCTCTCAGCAATAGGTATGTGGGAGGGATCCTGAGTTTGCTGCCTCAAGTGGAATATACACCGAGAAGCCTGATTCGAAAGGAGGCGGATTTCCTTGCAGTGGCTTGAATACAGGCTCGTCTTTCATCTCACAAGATGAAGGGATGTCTGAATCCCTGTAGACCCTAGAGAAAACCCTAGGTCCCTGCCTCATTTCGACGCAATGCCTTATATCCCTTTGACACCTCGAGAGGCACGCGAGGAGGTCACTGCTTCAAAAGGTGACGATGCCTGACTCCTCTTGAACATTGATAGGAATCCCAAATATCCCTGTGGCTACTGGAAAGGGACACTGTGTCTCCCGCCTCACCTCGAGAAAGCGTCCCTTTTGCACTGCCAAGCAACGAAGAGATTTCTGAGGTGTCCCTCTTAAGTAGACAGGAATCCTGACGTCGCTGAACAAACACGACATTTGAAGGGCCATCCCCGCGTAACTCGAGAATATAACCCAGGTTCCCGCCGCAACTCGAGAAAAACCATGAGACTCTCCCTTCGAAGTGCGATGAGGTCCGATTGCCCTGCATTGCATGCAGAGCAATTCCGTGATCCCCATCAAACATGTAAGGAGCCTCGACTTGCTTGATGAATCTTGAGACAGTCCCCATGAACACTGTCCCAAGTCTAGAGGGACCCTGAGGTGAAATGAGAAACGCAAAGGTGTCCATGTACTCTAAATCAACTCGAGATGAGGCCCGATTCCCCAGCATTGACTCCAGAGCCATCCCCCGTTCCCCATCAAACACGGCCAATGGCTTGACCTCCTTTTGGCAACTCCAGAGATTTCCCGAGAACACTCTCAAGTCTATAGGAACACCAATTTGAGAACAGCAACTCGAGGAATGCTCCATGTGCCCCAAATCGTCTCGAGATGAGAGCTGATTCCCTGGTTTAGTCTCAAGACATATACCAACTATCCTCAAGCACCTCAAGAGGTGGCTTCTCTCAGCAATAGTTATGTGGGAGGGACCCTGATTTTGCTGTCTCAAGTGGAATATACACCGAGAAGCCCTGACTCGAAAGGAGGCCGGATTTCCTTGCTGTGGCTGGAATACAGGCTCGTCTTTCATCTCACAAGGTGAAGGGATGTCTGAATCCCTTCTAGAGACCTTAGAGAAATCCTAGGTCCCCGCCGCATTTCGATGGAATGCCTCTCATCCATTTGATACATCGAGAGGCACGCGAAGATCACTGCTTCAAAAGGTGACGATGCCTGAATCCTCTTGTACATTGATAGGAATCCCAATATCCCTGTGGCAACTGGAAAGGGACAATGAGTCTCCCGCCTCACCTTAAAGAACGTTTCTTTTGCACTGCCAAGCATCGAAGAGATTCCAGAGGTGTCCCTCGGAAATAGACAGGAGTCCTGACATCGCTGAACAGACACGAATTTGGAGGGCCATCCTGGCCATAACTCGACAATATACCCCAGGTTCCCCGCCGCAACTCGAGAAAAACCATGAGAGTTCCCCCTCGAAGTGAGATGTGGCCCGATTCCCCTGCATTGCATGCAGAGCAATTCCGTGATCGCCATCAAACATGCAAGAAGCCTCGACTTGCTTGACGCTCCTTGAGACAGTCCCAAGAACACTGTCACAAGTTTAGAGGGACCCTGAGGTCACCGCAGCAACGTGAAGGAGCTCCATGTACCCGAAATCAACTCAAGATGTGGCCCGATTCCCCTGCATTGACTCCAGATCCATCCCCCTTTCCCCATCAAACTTGACGAGAATCTTGAATTCCTTTAGGCAACTCCAGAGATTTCCCGAGAACACCGTATCAAGTCTAGAGGAACACCAAATTTAGCACAGCAACACGAGGAATGCTCCGAGTACCCCAAATCGTCTCGAGATGAGAGTTGATTCCCTGGCTTAGATTCATGAAGTATGTTACATCCAACAAGCACCTGTAGAGGAGGATTCTCTCAGCAATAGGTATGTGGGAGGCACCCTGAGTTTGCTGCCTCAAGTGGAATATACACCGAGAAGCCCTGACTAGAAAGTAGGTCGGATGTCCTGGCAGTGGCTTGAATACAGGCTCGTCTTTCATCTCACAAGATGAACGGATGTCTGAATCCCCAGTGTAGACCTTAGAGAAAACCCGAGGACCCTGTCTCATTTCGTCGGAATGCCTTATATCCCTTTGACACGTCGAGAGGCACACGGAGTTCATAGCTTCAAAAGGTAACGATGCCTAACTCCTCTTGAACATGGATATGAATCCGAATATCCCTGTGGCTACTGGAAGGGTACCCTGTGCCTCCCGCCTCATCTCGAAAAGCGTCCCTTTCGCCCTAACAAGCGACGAAGATTTTCCTGATGTCTCCCTCGTAATTCGACAGGAATCATGGTGTCGCTGTATAAACACGACTTTTGAAGGGCCATCCCCGCCGTAACTCGAGAATATAACTCAGGTCCCCACCACAACTCGAGATAAACCATGAGACTTCTCCTTTGAAGCGCAATGAGGTCCGATTGCCCTGCACTGAATTCAGAGCAATTCCGTTATCCCCATCAAACATGTAAGGAGCCTCGACTTGCTTGATGGATCTTGAGACAGTCCCCATGAACACTGTACCAAGTCTAGAGGGACCGTGAGTTGAAATGAGCAATGCAAAGTGTCTTCATGTACTCTAAATCAAATCGAGATGAGGCCCAATTTCCCTGCAATGACTCCAGAGCCATCCCCCCTTCCCCATCAAACATGACCAGAGACTTGACTTCTTTAGGCAACTCCAGAGATTCCCCGAGAACACCGTACATAGTCTAGAGGAACACCAATTTCAGCACAGCAACTCGAGGAATGCTACATGTGCCCAAAATCGTCTCGAGATGAGACCTCATTCCCTGGTTTAGTCTCAAGACGTATACCAACTTTCCTCAAGCACCTCAAGAGGAGGCTTCTCTCAGCAATAGGTATGTGGGAGGGATCCTGAGTTTGCTGCCTCAAGTGGAATATACACCGTGTAGTCCTGACTCGAAACAAGGCCAGATTCCTTGCAGTGGCTTGAATACAGGCTCGTCTTTCATCTCACAAGATGAAGGGTTGTCTGAATCTGCAATGTAGACCCTAGAGAGAACCGTAGGCCCCGTCTCATTTCGTGGGAATGCCTTACATACATTTGACACCTTGAGATGCACGCGGAGCTCACTGAATCAAAAGGTGACAATGCCTGACTCCACTTGAACATGGATAGGAATCCCAATATCCCTCTGGCAACTGTAAAGGGACGCTGGGTCTCCAGCCTCACCTCGAGAACCGTCCCTTTTGCCCTGACACTCAACGAAAAGATTCCTGAGGTGTCACTCGTAACTCGACAGGAGTCCTGACGTCGCTGAACAAAGACGAGTTTTGAAGGGCCATCCCCACCGAATCTCGAGAATATAGCCGAGGTCCCGGCCGCACTTCGAGAAAAACAATGAGACTTCTCCTTCGAAGCAAGATGAAGTCCGATTGCCCTGCATTGCATGCAGAGCCATTCCGTGATCCCCATCAAACATGATAGGAGCCTCTATTTGCTTGATGGATCTTGAGACAGACCCCATGAACACTGTCCCAAGGCTAGAGGGACCGTGAGGTGAAATGAGCAACGCAGAGGGTCTCCATGTACTCTAAATCAACTCGAGATGAGGCCCGATTCCCCTGCAATGACTCCAGAGCCATCCCTCGTTCCCCATCAAACACGACCAATGGCTTGACTTCCTTTAGGCAACTCCAGAGATTTCCCGAGAACACTGTCTCAAATCTAGAGGAACACCAATTTCAGCACAGCAACTCGAGGAATGCTCCATGTACCCCAAATCGTCTCGAGATGAGAGTTGATTCCCTGGCTTAGATTCATGAAGTATGTTACATCCAACAAGCACCTGTAGAGGAGGTTTCTCTCAGCAATACGTATGTGGGAGGGATCCTGAGTTTGCTGTTTCAAGTGGAATATACACCGAGAAGCCCTGACAAGAAAGTAGGTCGGATGTCCTGTCAGTGGCTTGAATACAAGCTCCTCTTTCATCTCACAAGATGAACGGATGTCTGAATCCCCAGTGTAGACCTTAGAGAAAACCCTAGGACCCTGTCTCATTTCGTCGGAATGCCTTATATCCCTTTGACACGTCGAGAGGCACATGGAGTTCACAGCTTCAAAAGGTAACGATGCCTGACTCCTCTTGAACATGGATCGGAATCCGAATATCCCTGTGGCTACTGAAAGGGGACCCTGTGTCTCCCGCCTCACCTCGAAAAGCGTCACTTTTGCCCTAACAAGCGATGAAGATTTTCCTGATGTCTCGCTCGTAATTCGACAGGAATTATGTCGTTGCTGTATAAACACGACTTTTGAAGGGCCATCCCCGCCGTAACTCGAGCATATACCCCAGGTTCCCGCCGCAACTCGAGAAAAACAATGAGACTTCTCCTTCGAAGCGCAATGAGGTCCGATTGCCCTGCATTGAATTCAGAGCAATTCCGTGATCCCCATCAAAAATGTAAGGAGCCTCGACTTGCTTGATGAATCTTGAGACAGTCCCCATGAACATCGTACCAAGTCTAGAGGGACCCTGAGTTGAAATGAGCAACGCAAAGTGTCTTCATGTACTCTAAATCAACTCGAGATGAGGCCCGATTCCCCTGCATTGACTCCAGTGCCATCCCTCCTTCCCCATCAAACATGACCAGAGGCTTGACTTCCTTTAGGTAACTCCAGAGATTCCCCGAGAACACCGTACAAAGTCTAGAGGAACACCAAATTTACCACAGCAACTCGAGAAATGCTCCTTGTACCCCAAATCAACTCGAGAAGAGAGCTGATTCCCTGGCTTAGATTCATGACTTATGCGTCATTCCACAAGCTCCTGTAGAGGAGGCTTCTCTCAGCAATAGGTATGTGGGAGAGATTCTGAGTGTGCTGCCTCAAGTGGAATATACACGGAGAAGACCTGACTCGAAAATATGTCGGATTTCCTTGCAGTGGCTTGAATACAGGCCCGTCATTCATCTCACAAGATGAACGGATGTCTGTATCCCCAGTGTAGCCCCTAGAGAAAACCCTAGGTCTCTGTCTCATTTCGTCGGAATGCCTTATATCCCTTTGACACCTCGAGAGGCACGCGGAGTTCACTGCTTAAAAAGGTGACGATGCCTGACTCCTCTTGAACATGAATAGGAATCCGAATATCCCTACGGCTACTGGAAAGGGAAACTGGGTCTCCTGCAGCACCTCGAAAAGCGTCCCTTTTGCCGTGACATGCAACGAAGAGATTCCTGAGGTCTCCCTCGTAATTCGACAGGAATCCTGACGTCGCTTAACAAACACAACTTTTGAAATGCCACCGCTGACGTAACTGGAGAATATAACCTTAGTCCCCGCCGCAACTTGAGAAAAACCATGAGACTTCTCCTTCGAAGCACGATGAGGTCCGATTTCCCTGCATTCCTGCAGAGCAATTTCGTGATCCCCATCAAACATGTAAGGAGCCTCGACTTGCTTGATGAATCTTGAGACAGTCCTCATGAACACTGTGCCAAGACTAGAGGGATCCTGAGGTGAAATAAACAAGGAAAAGTGTCTCCATATACTCTAAATCAACTCGAGATGAGGCAGGATTCCCCTGCATTGACTCCAGAGCCATCCCCCATTCCCCATCAAACACGATCAATGGCTTGACTTCCTTTAGGCAACTCCAGAGATTTCCCGAGAACACTGTCTCAAGTCTAGAGGAACACCAATTTCAGTACAACAACTCGAGGAATGCTCCATGTGCCCCAAATTGTCTCGAGATGAGAGCTGATTCCCTGGTTTAGTCTCAAGACGTATACCAACTTTCCTCAACAACCTCAAGAGGAGGCTTTTCTCAGCAATAGGTATGTGGGAGGGACCCTGAGTTTGCTGCTTCAAGTGGAATATACACCGAGAAGCCCTGACTCCAAAGGAGGCCGGATTACCTTGCTGTGGGTGGAATATAGGCTCGTCATTCATCTCACAAGATGAAGGGATGTCTGAATTCCTTCTAAAGACCCTAGGGAAAAGCTACATCCCCGCCTCATTTTGATGGAATGCCTCTCATCCATTTGATACCTCGAGAGGCACACGAACATCACTGCTTCAAAAGGTGACAATGCCTGACTCCTCTTGATCATTGGTAGGAATCCCAATATCCCTGTGGAGTGGAAACGGACAATGGGTCTCCCGCCTCACCTCAGGAAAAGCGTCTCTTTTGCACTGCCAAGCATCGAAGAGATTCCACAGGTGTCCCTCGTAACTAGACAGGAGTCCTGACATCGCTGAACAGACACGAATTTTGAAGGGCCATCCCGGCCGTAACTCGAGAATATACCCCTGGTCCCTGCCGCAACTCAAGAAAATCCATGAGAGTTCCCCCTCGAAGTGACATGTGGCCCGATTCCCCTGCATTGCATGCAGAGCAATTCCGTGATCCCCATCAAATATGCAAGAAGCCTCAACTTGCTTGACGGTCCTCGAGACAGTCCCAAGAACACTGTCACAAGTTTAGAGGGACCCTGAGGTCACCCCAGCTATGTAAAGGAACTCCATGTACCCGAAATCAACTCACGATGAGGCCCGATTCCCCTGCATTGACTCCAGAGCCATTCCTCCTTCCCCAAAAAACAACACCAGAGGCTTGCCTTCCTTCAGGCAATTCCAGAGATTCCCTGAGAACACCGTACCAAGTCTAGAGGAACACCAAATTTAGCACAGCAACTTGAGCAATGTTCCGTGTACCCAAAACCGTCTCGAGATGAGAGTTGATTCCCTGGCTTAGATTCATGGCGTATGCTAGATTCCACAAGCACCTGTAGTGGAGGCTTCTCTCAGCAGTAGGTATGTGGGAGGGATCCTGAGTTTGCTGCCTCAAGTGGAATATACACCGAGAAGCCCTGACTCGAAAGTAGGTCGGATTTCCTTGCAGTGGCTTGAATACAGGGTCGTCTTTCATCTCACAAGATGAACGGATGTCTGAATCCACAGTGTAAACCCTAGAGAAAACCCTAGGTCCCTGTCTCATTTCATCGGAAAGCCTTATATCCCTTTGACACATCTAGAGGCACGCGCAGTTCACTGCTTAAAAAGGTGATGATGGCTGACTCCTCTTGAACATGGGTAGGAATCCGAATATCTCTGTGGCTACTGGAAAGGGACCCTGTGTCTCCGGCCTCACCTCGAAAAGCGTCCCAATTGCCCTGACAAGCAACGAAGAGATTCCTCAGGTCTCCCTCGTTATTCGACAGGAATCCGGACGTCGCTTACAAACACGACTTTTGAAGGGCCATCCCCGCCGTAACTCGAGAATATACCCCAGGTCGCCGCCACAACTCGAGAAAAACAATGAGACTTCTCCTTCGAAGCGCGATGAGGTCTGATTGCCCTGCATTGCATGCAGAGCAATTCCATGATCCCCATCAAACATGTAAGGAGCCTCGACTTGCTTAATGCATCATGAGCCAGTCCCCATGAACACTGTCCCAAGTCTAGAGGGACCCTAAGGTGAAATGAGCAATGGAAAGGATCTCCATGTATTCTAAGTCAACTCTAGATGAGGCCTGATTCCCCTGCATTGACTCCAGAGCCATCCCCAGTTCCCCATCAAACACGACCAATGGCTTGACTTCCTTTAGGCAACTCCAGAGATTTTCCGAGAACACTGTCTCAAGTCTAGAGGAACACCAATTTCAGCACAGCAACTCGAGGAATGCTCCATGTGCCCCAAATCGTCTCGAGATGAGAGTTGATTCACTGGTTTAGTCTCAAGACGTATACCAACTTTCCTCAAGCACACCAAGAGGAGGCTTCTCTCAGCAATTGGTATGTGGGAGGCATCCTGAGTGTGCTGCCTGAAGTGGAATATACAAAGGGAAGCCCTGACTCGAAAGGAGGCCGAATTTCCTACCTGTGGCTGGAATACAGGCTCGTCTTTCATCTCACAAGATGAAGGGATGTCTGAATCCCCAGTGTAGACACTAGAGAAAACCCTAGGTCCCTCTCTCATTTCGTCAGAATGCCTTATATCCCTTTCACACCTCGAGAGGCACGCGAAGTTCACTGCTTAAAAAGGTGACGATGCCTGACTCCTCTTGAACATGAATAGAAACCTGAATATCCCTATGGCTACTGGAAAGGGAAACTGGGTCTCCTGCAGCACCTCGAAAAGCTTCCCTTCTGCCCTGACATGCAACGAAGAGATTCCTGAGGTCTCCCTCGTAATTCGACAGGAATCCTGACGTCGCTGAACAAACACGACTTTTGAAGTGCCACCGTCGCTGAAATTGGAGAATATACCCCTAGTCCCCACCGCAACTTGAGAAAAACCATGAGACTTCTCCTTCGAAGCACGTTGAGGTCC
The DNA here is from genome assembly GCA_020976825.1 of Odocoileus hemionus. NCBI lineage: Eukaryota > Metazoa > Chordata > Mammalia > Artiodactyla > Cervidae > Odocoileus > Odocoileus hemionus. The sequence goes on from JAJLRB010002160.1 coordinate 13,533, forward strand.
GATTTCCCTGCATTGCATGCAGAGCAATTTCGTGATCCCCTTCAAACATGTAAGGAGCCTCGACTTGCTTGATGAATCTTGAGACAGCCCCATGAACACTGTGCCAAGTCTAGAGGGACCCTGAGGTGAAATAAACAAGGCAAAGGATCTCCATGTACGCTAAATCAACTCGAGATGAGTCCCGATTCCCCTGCATTGACTCCAGAGCCATCCCCCGTTCCCCATCAAACACGAACAATGCCATGACTTCCTTTAGGCAAATCCAGAGATTTCCCGAGAACACTGTCTCAAGTCTAGAGGAACACAAATTTCAGCACAGCAACTCGAGGAATGCTCCATCTGCCCCAAATTTTCTCGATATGAGAGCTGATTCCCTGGTTTAGTCTCAAGACATATACCAATTTTCCTCAAGCACCTCAAGAGGAGGCTTCTCTCAGCAATAGGTATGTGGGAGGGACCATGAGTTTGCTGCCTCAAGTGGAATATACAGCGAGAAGCCCTGACTCCAAAGGAGGCCGGATTTCCTTGCTGTGGGTGGAATACAGGCTTGTCTTTCATCTCACAAGATGAAGCGATGTCGGAATCCCTTCTAGAGACCCTAGAGAAAACCTACGACCCCGCCTCATTTTGATGGAATGCCTCTCATCCATTTGATACCTCGAGAGGCACACGAACATCACTGCTTCAAAAGGTGATATGCCAGACTTCTCTAGAACACTGATCGGAATCCCATATCCCTGTGCCAACTGGAAAGGGACAATGGGTCTCCCGCCTCACCTCAAGAAACGTCTCTTTTGCACTGCCAAGGATCGAAGAGATTCCAGAGGTGTCCCTCGTAACTAGACAGGAGTCCTGACATCGGTGAACAGACACGAATTTTGAAGGGCCATCCCGGCCGTAACTCGAGAATATACCCCAGGTCCCCCCCGCTACTCGAGAAAAACCATGAGATTTCCCCTCGAAGTGAGATGTGGCCCGATTTCCCTGCATTGCATGCAAAGCAATTCCGTGATCCCCATCAAACATGCAAGAAGCCTCCACTTGCTTGACGGTCCTGAAGACAGTCTGAAGAACACTGTCACAAGTTTAGAGGGACCCTGAATTCACCCAACAACGTGAAGGAGCTCCATGTACCCAAAATCAACTCGAGATGAGGGGCGATTCCCCTGCATTGACTCCAGAGCCATCCCCGCTTCCCCATCTAACATGACCAGAGGCTTGACTTCCTTTAGGCAACTCCAGAGATTCCCCGAGAACACCGTACCAAGTCTAGAGGCACACCAAATTTAGCACAGCAACTCCAGGAATGCTCCGTGTACCCAAAATTGTCTCGAGATGAGAGCTGATTCCCTGGCTTAGATTCATGGCGTATGCTACATTCCAAAAGCACGTGTAGAGGAGGCTTCTCTCAGCAATAGGTATGTGGGAGGGATCCTGAGTATGCTGCGTCAAGTGGAATATACACCGAAAAGCCCTGACTAGAAAGTAGGTCGGATTTCCTTGCAGTGCCTTGAATACAGGCTCGTCGTTCATCTCACAAGATGAACGGATGTCTGAATCCCCAGTATACACCCTAGAGAAAACCCTAGGTCCCTGTCTCATTTCGTCGGAATGCCTTATAACCCTTTGACACCTCGAGAGGCACGCGGAGTTCACTGCTTAAAAAGGTGACGATGCTGACTCCTCTTGAACATGAATAGGAATCCGAATATCCCTATGGCTACTGGAAAGGGAAACTGGGTCTCCTGCAGCCCCTCGAAAAGCGTCCCTTTTGCCCTGACATGCAACCAAGAGATTCCTGAGGTCTCCCTCGTAATTCGACAGGAATCCTGACGTCGCTGAACAAACACGACTTTTGACGTTCCACAGCCGAGGTACCTGGAGAATATACCCCTAGTCCCTGCCGCAACTCGAGAAACACCATGAGACTTATCCATCGAAGCACGATGAGGTCTGATTTCCCTGCACTGCATGCAGAGCAATTCCGTGATCCCCATCAAACATGTAAGGAGCCTCGACTTGCTTGATGAATCTTAATACAGTCCCCATGAACACTGTGCCAAGTCTAGAGGGACCCTGAGTTGAAATAAACAAGGCAAATGATCTCCATGTACTCTAAATCAACTCGACATGAGGCCCGATTCCCCTGTATTGACTCCAGAGCCATCCCCCATTCCCATTCAAACACGACCAATGGCTTGTCTTCCTTTAGACAACTCCAGAGATTTCCCGAGAACACTGTCTCAAGTCTAGAGGAACACCAATTTCAGTACAGCAACTCGAGGAATGCTCCATGTCCCCAAATTCTCTCGAGATGAGAGCTGATTCCCCGGTTTAGTCTCAAGACGTATACCAACTTTCCTCAAGCACCTCAAGAGGAGGCTTCTCTCAGCAATAGGTATGTGGGAGGGACCCTGAGTTTGCTGCCTCACGTGGAATATACACCGAGAAGCCCTGACTCGAAAGGAGGCCGGATTTCCTTGCTGTGGGTGGAATACAGGCTCGTCTTTTATCTCACAAGATTAAGGGATGTCTGAATCCCTTCTAGAGACCCTAGAGAAAACCTACGTCCCCGCCTCATTTTGATGGTATGCCTCTCATCCATTTGATACCTCGAGAGGCACACGAAGATCACTGCTTCAAAAGGTGACCATGTCGGACTCCTTTTGAACATTGATAGGAATCCCAATATACCTGTGGCAACTGGAAAGGGACAATGGGTCTCCCGCCTCACCTCAAGAACCGTCTCTTTTGCACTGTCAAGCATCGAAGAGATTCCAGAGGTGTCCCTTGTAACTAGACAGGAGTCCTGACATCGCTGAACAGACACGAATTTTGAAGGGCCATCTCGGCCGTAACCCGAGAATATACCCAATGTCCCCGCCGCAACTCGAGAAAAACCATGAGAGATCCCTCTCGAAGTGAGATGTGGCCCGATTCCCCTGCATTGCATGCAGAGCAATTCCGTGATCACCAACAAACGTGCAAGAAGCCTCGACTTGCTTGTCGATCCTCGAGACTGTCCCAAGAACACTGTGACAAGTTTAGAAGGACCCTGAGGTCACCCCAGCAACGTGAAGGACATCCATGTACCCGAAATCAAAGCAAGATGAGGCCCGATTCCCCTGCATTGACTCCAGAGCCATTCCTCCTTCCCCACCAAACGTCACCAGAGGCTTGCCTTCCTTCAGGCTATTCCAGAGATTCCCCGAGAACACCGTACCAAGTCTAGACGAACACCAAATTTAGCACAGCAACTCGAGGAATGCTCCGTGTATCCCAAATTGTCTCGAGATGAGAGCTGATTCCCTGGCTCAGATTCATGGCGTATGCTACATTACACAAGCACGTGTAGAGGAGGCTTCTCTCAGCAATAGGTATGTGGGAGGGATCCTGAGTTTGCTCAAGTGGAATATACACCGAGAAGCCCTGATTCGAAAATAGGTCGTATTTCCTGGCAGTGGCTTTAATACAGGCTCATCTTTCATCTCACAAGATGAGCGGATATCTGATTCCCCAGTGTAGACCCTAGAGAAAACCCTAGGTCCCTGTCTCATTTCGTCGGAATGCCTTATATCCCTTTGACACCACAAGAGGCACGCGGAGGTCACTGCTTTAAAAGGTGACGATGCCTGACTCCTCTTGAACATGGTTAGGAATCCGAATATCCCTGTGGCTACTGGAAAGGGAAACTGTGTCTCCCGCCTCACCTCGAAAAGCGTCCCTTTTGCCCTGACAAGCAACGAAGGGATTCCTGAGGTCTCCCTCTTAATTCGACAGGAATCCTGACGTCGCTGAACAAACACGACTTTTGAAGGGCCATCCCCGCCGCAACTCGAGTATATAGCCCAGGTCCTTGCCGCAACACGAGAAAAACCATAAGACCTCTCCTTCGAAGCGTGATGAGGTCCAATTGCCCTGCATTGCATCCAGAGCAATTCCGTGATCCCCTTCAAACATGTAAGGAGCCTCGACTTGCTTGATGGATCCTGAGAGAGTCCCCATGAACACTGTCCCAAGTCTAGAGGGACCCTGAGGTGAAATGAGCAACGAAAAGGGTCTCCATGCACTCTAAATCAATTCTAGATGCGGCCCGATTTCCCTGCATTGACTCCAGAGCCATCCCCAGTTCCCCATCAAACACGACCAATGGCTTGACTTCCTTTAGGCAACTCCAGAGATTTCCCGAGAACACTGTCTCAAGTCTAGAGGAACACCAATTTCAGTACAGCAACTCGAGGAATGCTCCATATGCCCCAAATTCTCTCGAGATGAGAGCTGATTCCCTGGTTTAGTCTCAAGACGTATACCAACTTTCCTCAAGCACCTCAAGAGGAGGCTTCTCTCAGCAATAGGTATGTGGGAGGGACCCTGATTTTGCTGCCTCAAGTGGAATATACACCGAGAAGCCCTGACTCCTAAGGAGGCTGGATTTCCTTGCTGTGGCTGGAATACAGGCTCGTCTTTCATCTCACAAGATGAAGGGATGTCTGAATCCCTTCTATAGACGCTAGAGAAATCCTAGGTCCCTGCCTCATTTCTATGGAATGCCTCTCATCCATCTGATACCTCGAGAGGCACACGAAGATCACTGCGTCAAAATGTGACGATAACTTACTCCTCTTGAACATTGATAGGAACCCTAATATCCCTGTGGCAACGGGAATGGGACAAAGGGTCTCCCGCCTCATCTCAAGAACCGTCTCTTTTGCACTGCCACGCATCGAAGTGATTTCAGAGGTGTCCCTCGTAACTAGACAGGAATGACATCGCTGAACAGACACGAATTTTGAAGGGCCATCCCGGCTGTAACTTGAGAATATACCCAATGTCCCTGCGCAACTCGAGAAAAAACATGAGAGTTCCCCCTCGAAGTGAGATGTGGCCCGATTCCCCTGCATTGCATGCAGAGCAATTCCGTGATCCCCATCAAACATGCAAGAAGCCTCGTCTTGCTTGACGGTCCTCGAGACAGTCCCAAGAACACTGTCACAAGTTTAGAGGGACCCTGAGGTCACCCCACCACGTGAAGGAGCTCCATGTACCCGAAATCAACTCAAGATGAGGCCCGATTCCCCTGCATTGACTCCAGAGCCATCCCCCATTCCCCATCAAACATGACTAGAGGCATGACTTCCTTTAGGCAACTCCAGAGATTCCCCGAGAACACCGTACCAAGTCTAGAGGAACTCCAAATTTAGCACAGCAATTTGAGTAATGCTCCGTGTACCCCAAATCGTCTCGAGATGAGAGCTGAATCCCTGGCTTAGATTCATGGCGTATGCTACATTTCACAAGCACCTATATTGGAAGCTTCTCTCAGCAATAGGTATGTGGGAGGGATTCTGAGTTTGCTGCCTCAAGTGGAATATACACCGAGAAGCCCTGACTCGAAAATAGGCCGGATTTCCTTGCAGTGGCTTGAATACAGGCTCGTCTTTCATCTCACAAGATGAACGGATTTCTGAATCCCCAGTGTAGACCTTAGAGAAAAACCTAGGTCCCTGTCTCATTTCGTCGGAATGCCTTATATCCCTTTGACACCTCGAGAGGCACGCGGAGTTCACAGCTTCAAAAGGTAACGATGCCTGACTCCTCTTGACCATGTGTAGGAATCCAAATATCCCTGTGGCTACTGGAAAGGGAAACTGGGTTCCTGCAGCCCCTCGAATAGCGTCCCTTTTGCCCTGAGAAGCAACGAGGAGATTCCTGAGGTCTCCCTCGTACTTCGACAGGTATCCTGACGTCACTGAACAAACACGTCTTTTCAAGGGCCATCCCCGCTGTAACTCGAGAATATAACCCAGGTCCCCGCCGCAACTCGAGAAAAAACATGAGACTTCTCCTTCGAAGCGCGATGAGGTCTGATTATCCTGCATTGCATGCAGAGCAATTCCATGATCCCCATCAAACATGTAAGGAGCCTCGACTTGCTTGATGGATATCCAGACAGTTCCCAAGAACACTGACACAAGTTTAGAGGGTCCCTGAGGTCACCCCAGGAACGCGAACTAGCGCAATGTACCGCACATCAACCCGAGATTAGGCCCGATTCCCCTGCATTGACTCCAGATCCATTCCCCTTTCCCCATCAAACACGACCAGTGGCTTGACTTCATTTACGCAACTCCAGAGATTCCCCAAGAACACCGTCCCAAGTCTAGAGGAACATCAGATTTAGCACAGCAACTCGAGGAATGCTCCGTGTACCCCAAATCGTCTTGAGATGAGAGCTGATTCCCTGGCGTAGATTCAAGACGTATGCCTACATTCCACAAGCACCTTTAGAGGAGGCTTCTCTCAGCAATAGATATGTGGGAGGGATCCTGAGTTTGCTACCCTAAGTGGAATATACATAGAGAAGCCCTGACTCGAAAGGAGGCCAGATTCCTTGCAGTGACTTGAATACAGGCTCTTCTTTCCTCTCACAAAATGAAGGGTTGTCTGAATCCCCAGTGTAGACACTAGAGAGAACCCTAGGTCCCCGTCTCATTTTGTGGGAATGCCTTACATCCCTTTGACACCTCGAGACTCACGCGGAGTTCACTGCTTCAAAAGATGACGATGCCTGACTCCTCTTGAACATGCATAGGAATCCCAATATCCCTGTGGCAACTGTAAAGGGACCTTCGGTCTCCAGCCTCACCTCGAGAACCGTCCCTTTTGCCCTGACAAGCAACGAAGAGGTTCCTGAGGTCTCCCTCGTAACTCGACAGGAGTCCTGACTTCGCTGAACAAACACGAGTTTTGAAGGGCCATCCCTGCCTCAACACGAGAAAAACCATGAGACTTCCCCCTCGAAATGAGATAAGGCCCGATTCCCCTGCATTGCATGCAGAGTAATTCCGTGATATCCATCAAACTTGTAAGAAGCCTCAACTTGCTTGATGGATCTTGAGTCAGTCCCCAAAAACACTGTCAGAAGTCTAGAGGGACACTGAGGTCACACCAGCAACGTGAAGGAGCTCCATTTACCCCAAATCAACTAGAGATGAGGCCGATTCCCTGCATAGACTCCAGAAAATTCCCCCGGTCCACATCAAACACGACCAGTGGCTTGACTTCCTTTATGCAACTCCAGAGATTCCCCGAGTACACCGACCCAAGTCTAGAGGAACACCAAGTTAAGCACAGCAACTCGAGGAATGCTCCGTGAACCACAAATGATCTCGAGATGAGACCTGATTCCCTGGCTTAGATTCAAGACGTATGCCTACATTCCACAAGCACCTGTAGAGGAGGCTTCTCTCAGCAATACGTATGTGGGAGGGATCCTGACTTTGCTGCCTCAAGTGGAATATACACCGAGAAGCCCTGATTCGAAAGGAGGCCGGATTTCCTTGCAGTGGCTTGAATACAGGTTCGTCTTTCATGTCACAAGATGAAGGGATGTCTGAATCCCCTGTAGATGCTCTAGAGAAAGCCCTAGATCCACGCCTCATTTCGACGCAATGCCTCACATCCCTTTACCAACTCGAGATTCAGGAGGAGTTCACTGCTTCAAAAGGTGACGACGCCTGACTCATCTTGCACATTGATAGGAATCCCAAAATTCCTGTCGCTACTGGAAAGGCACACTGTGTTTCCCGCCTCACCTCGAGAAGCGTTCCTTTTGACCTGCCAAGCCTCGAAGAGATTTCTGAGGTGTCCCTCTTAAGTAGACTGGAGTCCTGACGTCGCTGAACAAACAGGACATTTGAAGGGCCATCCCCGCCGTAACTCGAGAATATAACCCAGGTTCCCGCCACAACTCGAGACAAACATTGAGACTTCTCCTTCGAAGCGCGATGAGGTCCGATTGCCCTGCATTGAATGCAGAGCAATTCCGTGATCCCCATCAAACGTGTAAGCAGCATCGACTTGCTTGATGAATCTTGAGACAGTCCCCATGAACACTGTCCCAAGTCTAGAGGGACCCTGAGGTGAAATGAGAAACGCAAAGGGTGTCCATGTACTCTAAATCAACTCGAGATGAGGCCCGATTCCCCAGCATTGACTCCAGAGCCATCCCCCGTTCCCCATCAAACACGGCCAATGGCTTGACCTCCTTTTGGCAACTCCAGAGATTTCCCGAGAACACTCTCAAGTCTATAGGAACACCAATTTGAGAACAGCAACTCGAGGAATGCTCCATGTGCCCCAAATCGTCTCGAGATGAGAGCTGATTCCCTGGTTTAGTCTCAAGACATATACCAACTATCCTCAAGCACCTCAAGAGGTGGCTTCTCTCAGCAATAGTTATGTGGGAGGGACCCTGATTTTGCTGTCTCAAGTGGAATATACACCGAGAAGCCCTGACTCGAAAGGAGGCCGGATTTCCTTGCTGTGGCTGGAATACAGGCTCGTCTTTCATCTCACAAGGTGAAGGGATGTCTGAATCCCTTCTAGAGACCTTAGAGAAATCCTAGGTCCCCGCCGCATTTCGATGGAATGCCTCTCATCCATTTGATACATCGAGAGGCACGCGAAGATCACTGCTTCAAAAGGTGACGATGCCTGAATCCTCTTGTACATTGATAGGAATCCCAATATCCCTGTGGCAACTGGAAAGGGACAATGAGTCTCCCGCCTCACCTTAAGAACCGTTTCTTTTGCACTGCCAAGCATCGAAGAGATTCCAGAGGTGTCCCTCGGAAATAGACAGGAGTCCTGACATCGCTGAACAGACACGAATTTGGAGGGCCATCCTGGCCATAACTCGACAATATACCCCAGGTTCCCGCCGCAACTCGAGAAAAACCATGAGAGTTCCCCCTCGAAGTGAGATGTGGCCCGATTCCCCTGCATTGCATGCAGAGCAATTCCGTGATCGCCATCAAACATGCAAGAAGCCTCGACTTGCTTGACGCTCCTTGAGACAGTCCCAAGAACACTGTCACAAGTTTAGAGGGACCCTGAGGTCACCGCAGCAACGTGAAGGAGCTCCATGTACCCGAAATCAACTCAAGATGTGGCCCGATTCCCCTGCATTGACTCCAGATCCATCCCCCCTTCCCCATCAAACTTGACGAGAATCTTGAATTCCTTTAGGCAACTCCAGAGATTTCCCGAGAACACCGTATCAAGTCTAGAGGAACACCAAATTTAGCACAGCAACACGAGGAATGCTCCGAGTACCCCAAATCGTCTCGAGATGAGAGTTGATTCCCTGGCTTAGATTCATGAAGTATGTTACATCCAACAAGCACCTGTAGAGGAGGATTCTCTCAGCAATAGGTATGTGGGAGGGACCCTGAGTTTGCTGCCTCAAGTGGAATATACACCGAGAAGCCCTGACTAGAAAGTAGGTCGGATGTCCTGGCAGTGGCTTGAATACAGGCTCGTCTTTCATCTCACAAGATGAACGGATGTCTGAATCCCCAGTGTAGACCTTAGAGAAAACCCGAGGACCCTGTCTCATTTCGTCGGAATGCCTTATATCCCTTTGACACGTCGAGAGGCACACGGAGTTCATAGCTTCAAAAGGTAACGATGCCTAACTCCTCTTGAACATGGATATGAATCCGAATATCCCTGTGGCTACTGGAAGGGTACCCTGTGCCTCCCGCCTCATCTCGAAAAGCGTCCCTTTCGCCCTAACAAGCGACGAAGATTTTCCTGATGTCTCCCTCGTAATTCGACAGGAATCATGGTGTCGCTGTATAAACACGACTTTTGAAGGGCCATCCCCGCCGTAACTCGAGAATATAACCCAGGTCCCCACCACAACTCGAGATAAACCATGAGACTTCTCCTTTGAAGCGCAATGAGGTCCGATTGCCCTGCACTGAATTCAGAGCAATTCCGTTATCCCCATCAAACATGTAAGGAGCCTCGACTTGCTTGATGGATCTTGAGACAGTCCCCATGAACACTGTACCAAGTCTAGAGGGACCCTGAGTTGAAATGAGCAATGCAAAGTGTCTTCATGTACTCTAAATCAAATCGAGATGAGGCCCAATTTCCCTGCAATGACTCCAGAGCCATCCCCCCTTCCCCATCAAACATGACCAGAGACTTGACTTCTTTAGGCAACTCCAGAGATTCCCCGAGAACACCGTACATAGTCTAGAGGAACACCAATTTCAGCACAGCAACTCGAGGAATGCTACATGTGCCCAAAATCGTCTCGAGATGAGAGCTCATTCCCTGGTTTAGTCTCAAGACGTATACCAACTTTCCTCAAGCACCTCAAGAGGAGGCTTCTCTCAGCAATAGGTATGTGGGAGGGATCCTGAGTTTGCTGCCTCAAGTGGAATATACACCGTGTAGTCCTGACTCGAAACAAGGCCAGATTCCTTGCAGTGGCTTGAATACAGGCTCGTCTTTCATCTCACAAGATGAAGGGTTGTCTGAATCTGCAATGTAGACCCTAGAGAGAACCGTAGGTCCCCGTCTCATTTCGTGGGAATGCCTTACATACATTTGACACCTTGAGATGCACGCGGAGTTCACTGCTTCAAAAGGTGACAATGCCTGACTCCACTTGAACATGGATAGGAATCCCAATATCCCTCTGGCAACTGTAAAGGGACGCTGGGTCTCCAGCCTCACCTCGAGAACCGTCCCTTTTGCCCTGACACTCAACGAAAAGATTCCTGAGGTGTCACTCGTAACTCGACAGGAGTCCTGACGTCGCTGAACAAAGACGAGTTTTGAAGGGCCATCCCCACCGAATCTCGAGAATATAGCCGAGGTCTCCGCCGCACTTCGAGAAAAACCATGAGACTTCTCCTTCGAAGCAAGATGAAGTCCGATTGCCCTGCATTGCATGCAGAGCCATTCCGTGATCCCCATCAAACATGATAGGAGCCTCTATTTGCTTGATGGATCTTGAGACAGACCCCATGAACACTGTCCCAAGGCTAGAGGGACCGTGAGGTGAAATGAGCAACGCAGAGGGTCTCCATGTACTCTAAATCAACTCGAGATGAGGCCCGATTCCCCTGCAATGACTCCAGAGCCATCCCTCGTTCCCCATCAAACACGACCAATGGCTTGACTTCCTTTAGGCAACTCCAGAGATTTCCCGAGAACACTGTCTCAAATCTAGAGGAACACCAATTTCAGCACAGCAACTCGAGGAATGCTCCATGTACCCCAAATCGTCTCGAGATGAGAGCTGATTCCCTGGCTTAGATTCATGAAGTATGTTACATCCAACAAGCACCTGTAGAGGAGGTTTCTCTCAGCAATAGGTATGTGGGAGGGATCCTGAGTTTGCTGTTTCAAGTGGAATATACACCGAGAAGCCCTGACAAGAAAGTAGGTCGGATGTCCTGTCAGTGGCTTGAATACAAGCTCGTCTTTCATCTCACAAGATGAACGGATGTCTGAATCCCCAGTGTAGACCTTAGAGAAAACCCTAGGACCCTGTCTCATTTCGTCGGAATGCCTTATATCCCTTTGACACGTCGAGAGGCACATGGAGTTCACAGCTTCAAAAGGTAACGATGCCTGACTCCTCTTGAACATGGATCGGAATCCGAATATCCCTGTGGCTACTGGAAGGGGACCCTGTGTCTCCCGCCTCACCTCGAAAAGCGTCCCTTTTGCCCTAACAAGCGATGAAGATTTTCCTGATGTCTCGCTCGTAATTCGACAGGAATCATGTCGTCGCTGTATAAACACGACTTTTGAAGGGCCATCCCCGCCGTAACTCGAGCATATACCCCAGGTTCCCGCCGCAACTCGAGAACACAATGAGACTTCTCCTTCGAAGCGCAATGAGGTCCGATTGCCCTGCATTGAATTCAGAGCAATTCCGTGATCCCCATCAAAAATGTAAGGAGCCTCGACTTGCTTGATGAATCTTGAGACAGTCCCCATGAACATCGTACCAAGTCTAGAGGGACCCTGAGTTGAAATGAGCAACGCAAAGTGTCTTCATGTACTCTAAATCAACTCGAGATGAGGCCCGATTCCCCTGCATTGACTCCAGTGCCATCCCTCCTTCCCCATCAAACATGACCAGAGGCTTGACTTCCTTTAGGTAACTCCAGAGATTCCCCGAGAACACCGTACAAAGTCTAGAGGAACACCAAATTTACCACAGCAACTCGAGGAATGCTCCTTGTACCCCAAATCAACTCGAGAAGAGAGCTGATTCCCTGGCTTAGATTCATGACTTATGCGTCATTCCACAAGCACCTGTAGAGGAGGCTTCTCTCAGCAATAGGTATGTGGGAGAGATTCTGAGTGTGCTGCCTCAAGTGGAATATACACGGAGAAGACCTGACTCGAAAATATGTCGGATTTCCTTGCAGTGGCTTGAATACAGGCCCGTCATTCATCTCACAAGATGAACGGATGTCTGTATCCCCAGTGTAGACCCTAGAGAAAACCCTAGGTCTCTGTCTCATTTCGTCGGAATGCCTTATATCCCTTTGACACCTCGAGAGGCACGCGGAGTTCACTGCTTAAAAAGGTGACGATGCCTGACTCCTCTTGAACATGAATAGGAATCCGAATATCCCTACGGCTACTGGAAAGGGAAACTGGGTCTCCTGCAGCACCTCGAAAAGCGTCCCTTTTGCCGTGACATGCAACGAAGAGATTCCTGAGGTCTCCCTCGTAATTCGACAGGAATCCTGACGTCGCTTAACAAACACAACTTTTGAAATGCCACCGCTGACGTAACTGGAGAATATAACCTTAGTCCCCGCCGCAACTTGAGAAAAACCATGAGACTTCTCTTCGAAGCACGATGAGGTCCGATTTCCCTGCATTCCTGCAGAGCAATTTCGTGATCCCCATCAAACATGTAAGGAGCCTCGACTTGCTTGATGAATCTTGAGACAGTCCTCATGAACACTGTGCCAAGACTAGAGGGATCCTGAGGTGAAATAAACAAGGAAAAGTGTCTCCATATACTCTAAATCAACTCGAGATGAGGCAGGATTCCCCTGCATTGACTCCAGAGCCATCCCCCATTCCCCATCAAACACGATCAATGGCTTGACTTCCTTTAGGCAACTCCAGAGATTTCCCGAGAACACTGTCTCAAGTCTAGAGGAACACCAATTTCAGTACAACAACTCGAGGAATGCTCCATGTGCCCCAAATTGTCTCGAGATGAGAGCTGATTCCCTGGTTTAGTCTCAAGACGTATACCAACTTTCCTCAACAACCTCAAGAGGAGGCTTCTCTCAGCAATAGGTATGTGGGAGGGACCCTGAGTTTGCTGCTTCAAGTGGAATATACACCGAGAAGCCCTGACTCCAAAGGAGGCCGGATTACCTTGCTGTGGGTGGAATATAGGCTCGTCATTCATCTCACAAGATGAAGGGATGTCTGAATTCCTTCTAAAGACCCTAGGGAAAAGCTACATCCCCGCCTCATTTTGATGGAATGCCTCTCATCCATTTGATACCTCGAGAGGCACACGAACATCACTGCTTCAAAAGGTGACAATGCCTGACTCCTCTTGATCATTGGTAGGAATCCCAATATCCCTGTGGAGTGGAAACGGACAATGGGTCTCCCGCCTCACCTCAGGAAACGTCTCTTTTGCACTGCCAAGCATCGAAGAGATTCCACAGGTGTCCCTCGTAACTAGACAGGAGTCCTGACATCGCTGAACAGACACGAATTTTGAAGGGCCATCCCGGCCGTAACTCGAGAATATACCCCAGGTCCCTGCCGCAACTCAAGAAAATCCATGAGAGTTCCCCCTCGAAGTGACATGTGGCCCGATTCCCCTGCATTGCATGCAGAGCAATTCCGTGATCCCCATCAAATATGCAAGAAGCCTCAACTTGCTTGACGGTCCTCGAGACAGTCCCAAGAACACTGTCACAAGTTTAGAGGGACCCTGAGGTCACCCCAGCAATGTAAAGGAACTCCATGTACCCGAAATCAACTCACGATGAGGCCCGATTCCCCTGCATTGACTCCAGAGCCATTCCTCCTTCCCCAAAAAACAACACCAGAGGCTTGCCTTCCTTCAGGCAATTCCAGAGATTCCCCGAGAGAACACGTACCAAGTCTAGAGGAACACCAAATTTAGCACAGCAACTTGAGCAATGTTCCGTGTACCCAAAACCGTCTCGAGATGAGAGTGATTCCCTGGCTTAGATTCATGGCGTATGCTAGATTCCACAAGCACCTGTAGAGGAGGCTTCTCTCAGCAATAGGTATGTGGGAGGGATCCTGAGTTTGCTGCCTCAAGTGGAATATACACCGAGAAGCCTGACTCGAAAGTAGGTCGGATTTCCTTGCAGTGGCTTGAATACAGGCTCGTCTTTCATCTCACAAGATGAACGGATGTCTGAATCCACAGTGTAAACCCTAGAGAAAACCCTAGGTCCCTGTCTCATTTCATCGGAATGCCTTATATCCCTTTGACACCTCGAGAGGCACGCGAAGTTCACTGCTTCAAAAGGTGACGATGCCTGACTCCTCTTGAACATGGGTAGGAATCCGAATATCTCTGTGGCTACTGGAAAGGGACCCTGTGTCTCCGGCCTCACCTCGAAAAGCGTCCCATTTGCCCTGACAAGCAACGAAGAGATTCCTCAGGTCTCCCTCGTTATTCGACAGGAATCCTGACGTCGCTTAAAAAACACGACTTTTGAAGGGCCATCCCCGCCGTAACTCGAGAATATACCCCAGGTCCCCGCCGCGACTCGAGAAAAACCATGAGACTTCTCCTTCGAAGCGCGATGAGGTCCGATTGCCCTGCATTGCATGCAGAGCAATTCCGTGATCCCCATCAAACATGTAAGGAGCCTCGACTTGCTTAATGCATCATGAGACAGTCCCCATGAACACTGTCCCAAGTCTAGAGGGACCCTGAGGTGAAATGAGCAATGCAAAGGATCTCCATGTATTCTAAGTCAACTCTAGATGAGGCCTGATTCCCCTGCATTGACTCCAGAGCCATCCCCAGTTCCCCATCAAACACGACCAATGGCTTGACTTCCTTTAGGCAACTCCAGAGATTTTCCGAGAACACTGTCTCAAGTCTAGAGGAACACCAATTTCAGCACAGCAACTCGAGGAATGCTCCATGTGCCCCAAATCGTCTCGAGATGAGAGCTGATTCACTGGTTTAGTTCAAGACGTATACCAACTTTCCTCAAGCACACTCAAGAGGAGGCTTCTCTCAGCAACTTGGTATGTGGGAGGCATCCTGAGTGTGCTGCCTCAAGTGGAATATACAAAGGAAGCCCTGACTCGAAAGGAGGCCGGATTTCCTTCCTGTGGCTGGAATACAGGCTCGTCTTTCATCTCACAAGATGAAGGGATGTCTGAATCCCTTCTGTAGACCCTAGAGAAAACCCTAGGTCCCCGCTCTCATTTCGTCAGAATGCCTTATATCCCTTTGACACCTCGAGAGGCACGCGAAGATCACTGCTTAAAAAGGTGACGATGCCTGACTCCTCTTGAACATGATAGGAATCCCAATATCCCTGTGGCTACTGGAAAGGGACAACTGGGTCTCCTGCAGCACCTCGAAAAACTTCCCTTTGCCCTGACAAGCAACGAAGAGATTCCTGAGGTCTCCCTCGTAATTCGACAGGAATCCTGACGTCGCTGAACAAACACGACTTTTGAAGGGCCATCCGTCGCTGAACTCGGAGAATATACCCCAGGTCCCCCCCGCAACTCGAGAAAAACCATGAGACTTCTCCTTCGAAGCAGATGAGGTCCTGATTTCCCTGCATTGCATGCAGAGCAATTTCCGTGATCCCCTTCAAACATGTAAGGAGCCTCGACTTGCTTGATGAATCTTGAGACAGTCCCCATGAACACTGTCCAAGTTTAGAGGGACCCTGAGTTGAAATAACAACGCAAAGGATCTCCATGTACCTAAATCAACTCGAGATGAGGCCCGATTCCCCTGCATTGACTCCAGAGCCATCCCCGTTCCCCATCAAACACGACAATGCTTGACTTCCTTTAGGCAACTCCAGAGATTTCCCGAGAACACTGTCTCAAGTCTAGAGGAACACAAATTTCAGCACAGCAACTCGAGGAATGCTCCATGTGCCCCAAATTGTCTCGAGATGAGAGCTGATTCCCTGGTTTAGTCTCAAGACGTATACCAACATTCCTCAAGCACCTCAAGTGTAGGAGGCTTCTCTCAGCAATAGGTATGTGGGAGGGACCTGAGTTTGCTGCCTCAAGTGGAATATACACCGAAAAGCCCTGACTCCAAAGGAGGCCGGATTTCCTTGCAGTGGGTTGAATACAGGCTCGTCTTTCATCTCACAAGATGAAGCGATGTCTGAATCCCCAGTGTAGACCCTAGAGAAAACCCTAGGACCCCGTCTCATTTCGTGGAATGCCTTCATAACCATTTGATACCTCGAGAGGCACGCGGAGTTCACTGCTTAAAAAGGTGATGATGCCTGACTCCTCTTGAACATGATAGGAATCCCAATATCCCTGTGGCAACTGGAAAGGGAAATGGGTCTCCCGCCTCACCCTCGAAAAGCGTCCCTTTTGCCCTGACAAGCAACCGAAGAGATTCCTGAGGTGTCCCTCGTAACTCGACAGGAGTCCTGACATCGCTGAACAAACACGAATTTTGAAGGGCCATCCCGGCCGTAACTCGGAGAATATACCCCAGTCCCCACCGGCGCAACTCGAGAAAAACCATGAGACTTTCCTTCGAAGTGACGATGAGGTCCGATTTCCCTGCATTGCATGCAGAGCAATTCCGTGATCCCCATCAAACATGTAAGAGAAGCCTCGACTTGCTTGACGGTCTTAATACAGTCCCCATGAACACTGTCCAAGTTTAGAGGGACCCTGAGTTCATAAACAACGTGAAGGAGCTCCATGTACTCTAAATCAACTCGAGATGAGGCCCGATTCCCCTGCATTGACTCCAGAGCCATCCCCCTTCCCCATTCAAACACGACCAATGGCTTGACTTCCTTTAGGCAACTCCAGAGATTTCCCGAGAACACTGTCTCAAGTCTAGAGGAACACCAAATTTCAGCACAGCAACTCTAGGAATGCTCCATGTACCCCAAATTCTCTCGAGATGAGAGCTGATTCCCCGGTTTAGATCTCAAGACGTATACCAACTTTCCTCAAGCACCTCAAGAGGAGGCTTCTCTCAGCAATAGGTATGTGGGAGGGACCCTGAGTTTGCTGCCTCAAGTGGAATATACACCGAGAAGCCCTGACTCGAAAAGAGGCCGGATTTCCTTGCTGTGGGTTGAATACAGGCTCGTCTTTCATCTCACAAGATGAAGGGATGTCTGAATCCCTTCTAGAGACCCTAGAGAAAACCCTAGTCCCCGCCTCATTTCGTGGAATGCCTTCATCCATTTGATACCTCGAGAGGCACACGAAGTTCACTGCTTCAAAAGGTGACGATGCCTGACTCCTCTTGAACATTGATAGGAATCCCAATATCCCTGTGGCAACTGGAAAGGGAAATGGGTCTCCCGCAGCCACCTCAAGAACCGTCTCTTTTGCACTGCCAAGCATCGAAGAGATTCCAGAGGTGTCCCTCGTAACTAGACAGGAGTCCTGACATCGCTGAACAGACACGAATTTTGAAGAGCCATCCGGCCGTAACCCGAGAATATACCCAATGTCCCCGCCGCAACTCGAGAAAAACCATGAGACTTATCCCTCTCGAAGTGAGATGTGGCCCGATTCCCCTGCATTGCATGCAGAGCAATTCCGTGATCACCAACAAACATGCAAGAAGCCTCGACTTGCTTGATCGATCCTCGAGACTGTCCCAAGAACACTGTGACAAGTTTAGAGGGACCCTGAGGTCACCCCAGTAAACATGGCAAGGACATCCATGTACCCGAAATCAACTCAAGATGAGGCCCGATTCCCCTGCATTGACTCCAGAGCCATTCCCCTTCCCCACAAACACACCAGAGGCTTGCCTTCCTTCAGGCTATTCCAGAGATTCCCCGAGAACACTGTACCAAGTCTAGAGGAACACCAAATTTAGCACAGCAACTCGAGGAATGCTCCGTGTACCCCAAATTCTCTCGAGATGAGAGCTGATTCCCTGGCTTAGATTCATGGCGTATGGTACATTCCACAAGCACCTAGAGGAGGCTTCTCTCAGCAATAGGTATGTGGGAGGGATCCTGAGTTTGCTGCCTCAAGTGGAATATACACCGAGAAGCCCTGATCGAAAGGAGGTCGTATTTCCTTGCAGTGGCTTTAATACAGGCTCGTCTTTCATCTCACAAGATGAAGGGATGTCTGAATCCCCAGTGTAGACCCTAGAGAAAACCCTAGGTCCCCGTCTCATTTCGTCGGAATGCCTTATATCCCTTTGACACCTCGAGAGGCACGCGGAGGTCACTGCTTCAAAAGGTGACGATGCCTGACTCCTCTTGAACATGGATAGGAATCCGAATATCCCTGTGGCTACTGGAAAGGGACCTGTGTCTCCCGCCTCACCTCGAAAAGCGTCCCTTTTGCCCTGACAAGCAACGAAGGAATTCCTGAGGTCTCCCTCTTAATTCGACAGGAATCTTGACGTCGCTGAACAAACACGACTTTTGAAGGGCCATCCCCGCCGCAACTCGAGTATATACCCAGGTCCCCGCCGCAACACGAGAAAAACCATGAGACCTCTCCTTCAAAGCGTGATGAGGTCCAATTGCCCTGCATTGCATGCAGAGCAATTCCGTGATTCCCTTCAAACATGTAAGGAGCCTCGACTTGCTTGATGGATCCTGAGAGAGTCCCCATGAACATTGTCCCAAGTCTAGAGTGACCCTGAGGTGAAATGAGCAACGCAAAGGGTCACCATTTACTCTAAATCAATTCTAGATGAGGCCCGATTTCCCTGCATTGACTCCAGAGCCATTCCCCCTCCCCATCAAACACGACCAATGGCTTGACTTCCTTTAGGCAACTCCAGAGATTTCCCGAGAACACTGTCTCAAGTCTAGAGGAACACCAATTTCAGTACAGCAACTCGAGGAATGCTCCATATGCCCCAAATTCTCTCGAGATGAGAGCTGATTCCCTGGTTTAGTCTCAAGACGTATACCAACTTTCCTCAAGCACCTCAAGAGGAGGCTTCTCTCAGCAATAGGTATGTGGGAGGGACCCTGATTTTGCTGCCTCAAGTGGAATATACACCGAGAAGCCCTGACTCGAAAGGAGGCTGGATTTCCTTGCAGTGGCTTTAATACAGGCTCGTCTTTCATCTCACAAGATGAAGGGATGTCTGAATCCCTTCTAGTGTAGACCCTAGAGAAAACCTAGGTCCCTGCCTCATTTCGTGGAATGCCTTCATATCATCTGATACCTCGAGAGGCACACGAAGATCACTGCTTCAAAAGGTGACGATGCCTGACTCCTCTTGAACATTGATAGGAATCCGAATATCCCTGTGGCAACTGGGAAAGGGACAAAGGGTCTCCCGCCTCACTCAAGAACCGTCCCTTTTGCCTGCCAAGCAACGAAGTGATTTCCTGAGGTGTCCCTCGTAACTAGACAGGAATCCTGACGTCGCTGAACAACACGAATTTTGAAGGGCCATCCCGCTGTAACTCGAGAATATACCCAGGTCCCTGCCGCAATCTCGAGAAAAACCATGAGAGTTCCCCTCGAAGTGAGATGTGGTCCCGATTCCCCTGCATTGCATGCAGAGCAATTCCGTGATCCCCATCAAACATGCAAGAAGCCTCATCTTGCTTGATGGTCCTCGAGACAGTCCCCAAGAACACTGTCCCAAGTTTAGAGGGACCCTGAGGTCACCCCACCAACGTGAAGGAGCTCCATGTACCCGAAATCAACTCAGATGAGGCCCGATTCCCCTGCATTGACTCCAGAGCCATCCCCCATTCCCCATCAAACATGACTAAGGCTTGACTTCCTTTAGGCAACTCCAGAGATTCCCCGAGAACACCGTACCAAGTCTAGAGGAACTCCAAATTTAGCACAGCAATTTGAGTAATGCTCCGTGTACCCCAAATCGTCTCGAGATGAGAGCTGAATCCCTGGTTTAGATTCATGACGTATGCTACATTTCACAAGCACCTATATTGGAGGCTTCTCTCAGCAATAGGTATGTGGTAGGGATTCTGAGTTTGCTGCCTCAAGTGGAATATACACCGAGAAGCTCTGACTCGAAAGTAGGCCGGATTTCCTTGCAGTGGCTTGAATACAGGCTCGTCTTTCATCTCACAAGATGAACGGATTTCTGAATCCCCAGTTTAGACCTTTGAGAAAAACCTAGGTCCCTGTCTCATTTCGTCGGAATGCCTTATATCCCTTTGACACCTCGAGAGGCACGTGGAGTTCACAGCTTCAAAAGGTAACGATGCCTGACTCCTCTTGACCATGTGTAGGAATCCCAATATCCCTGTGGCTACTGGAAAGGGAAAATGGGTTCCTGCAGCCCCTCGAATAGCGTCCCTTTTGCCCTGAGAAGCAACGAGGATATTCCTGAGGTCTCCATCGTACTTCGACAGGTATCCTGACGTCACTGAACAAACACGTCTTTTCAAGGGCCATCCCCGCTGTAACTCGAGAATATAACCCAGGTCCCCGCCGCAACTCGAGAAAAACCATGAGACTTTTCCCCCTCGAAGCGCGATGAGGTCTGATTATCCTGCATTGCATGCAGAGCAATTCCATGATCCCCATCAAACATGTAAGGAGCCTCGACTTGCTTGATGGATATCCAGACAGTTCCCAAGAACACTGACACAAGTTTAGAGGGACTCTGAGGTCACCCCAGGAACGCGAACTAGCGCAATGTACCGCACATCAACCTGAGATTAGGCCCGATTCCCCTGCATTGACTCCATATCCATTCCCCTTTCCCCATCAAACACGACCAGTGGCTTGACTTCATTTACGCAACTCCAGAGATTCCCCAAGAACACCGTCCTAAGTCTAGAGGAATATCAAATTTAGCACAGCAACTCGAGGAATGCTCCGTGTACCCCAAATCCTCTTGAGATGAGAGCTGATTCCCTGGCGTAGATTCAAGACGTATGCCTACATTCCACAAGCACCTTTAGAGGAGGCTTCTCTCAGCAAAAGATATGTGGGAGGGATCCTGAGTTTGCTACCCTAAGTGGAATATACATAGAGAAGCCCTGACACGAAAGGAGGCCAGATTCCTTGCAGTGACTTGAATACAGGCTCTTCTTTCCTCTCACAAAATGAAGGGTTGTCTGAATCCCCAGTGTAGACACTAGAGACAACCCTAGGTCCCCGTCTCATTTTGTGGAAATGCCTTACATCCCTTTGACACCTCGAGACTCACGCGGAGTTCACTGCTTCAAAAGATGACGATGCCTGACTTCTCTTGAACATGCATAGGAATCCCAATATCCCTGTGGCAACTGTAAAGGGACCTTCGGTCTCCAGCCTCACCTCGAGAACCGTCCCTTTTGCCCTGACAAGCAACGAAGAGGTTCCTGAGGTCTCCCTCGTAACTCGACTGGAGTCCTGACTTCGCTGAACAAACACGAGTTTTGAAGGGCCATCCCTGCCTCAAATATACCCCACGAGAGAAAAACCATGAGACTTCCCCGAAATGAGATAAGGCCCGATTCCCCTGCATTGCATGCAGAGTAATTCCGTGATATCCATCAAACTTGTAAGAAGCCTCAACTTGCTTGATGGATCTTGAGTCAGTCCCCAAAAACACTGTCAGATGTCTAGAGGGACACTGAGGTCACACCAGCAACGTGAAGGAGCTCCATTTACCCCAAATCAACTAGAGATGAGGCCGATTCCCCTGCATAGACTCCAGAAACTTCCCCCGGTCCACATCAAACACGACCAGTGGCTTGACTTCCTTTATGCAACTCCAGAGATTCCCCGAGTACACTGACCCAAGTCTAGAGGAACACCAAGTTAAGCACAGCAACTCGAGGAATGCTCCGTGAACCACAAATGATCTCGAGATGAGACCTGATTCCCTGGCTTAGATTCAAGACGTATGCCTACATTCCACAAGCACCTGTAGAGGAGGCTTCTCTCAGCAATACGTATGTGGGAGGGATCCTGACTTTGCTGCCTCAAGTGGAATATACACCGAGAAGCCCTGACTCGAAAGGAGGCCGGATTTCCTTGCAGTGGCTTGAATACAGGTTCGTCTTTCATGTCACAAGATGAAGGGATGTCTGAATCCCCTGTAGATGCCCTAGAGAAAGCCCTAGATCCACGCCTCATTTCGACGCAATGCCTCACATCCCTTTACCAACTCGAGATTCAGCGGAGTTCACTGCTTCAAAAGGTTACGACGCCTGACTAATCTTGCACATTGATAGGAATCCCAATATTCCTATGGCAACTGGAAAGGGACACTGTGTCTCCCGCCTCACCTCGAGAAGCGTTCCTTTTGACCTGCCAAGCCTCGAAGAGATTCCTGAGGTGTCCCTCTTAAGTAGACAGGAGTCCTGACGTCGCTGAACAAACAGGACATTTGAAGGGCCATCCCCGCCGTAACTCGAGAATATAACCCAGGTTCCCGCCACAACTCGAGACAAACATTGAGACTTCTCCTTCGAAGTGCGATGAGGTCCGATTGCCCTGCATTGCATGCAGAGCAATTCCGTGATCCCCATCAAACGTGTAAGGAGCATCGACTTGCTTGATGAATCTTGAGACAGTCCCCATGAACACTGTCCCAAGTCTAGAGGGACCCTGAGGTGAAATGAGCAACGCAAAGGGTGTCCATGTACTCTAAATCAACTCGAGATGAGGCCCGATTCCCCAGCATTGACTCCAGAGCCATCCCCCGTTCCCCATCAAACACAGCCAATGGCTTGACCTCTTTTGGCAACTCCAGAGATTTCCCGAGAACACTCTCAAGTCTATAGGAACACCAATTTGAGAACAGCAACTCGAGGAATGCTCCATGTGCCCCAAATCGTCTCGAGATGAGAGCTGATTCCCTGGTTTAGTCTCAAGACATATACCAACTATCCTCAAGCACCTCAAGAGGTGGCTTCTCTCAGCAATAGTTATGTGGGAGGGACCCTGATTTTGCTGTCTCAAGTGGAATATACACCGAGAAGCCCTGACTCGAAAGGAGGCCGGATTTCCTTGCTGTGGCTGGAATACAGGCTCGTCTTTCATCTCACAAGGTGAAGGGATGTCTGAATCCCTTCTAGAGACCTTAGAGAAATCCTAGGTCCCCGCCTCATTTCGATGGAATGCCTCTCATCCATTTGATACATCGAGAGGCACGCGAAGATCACTGCTTCAAAAGGTGACGATGCCTGAATCCTCTTGTACATTGATAGGAATCCCAATATCCCTGTGGCAACTGGAAAGGGACAATGAGTCTCCCGCCTCACCTTAAGAACCGTCCTTTTGCACTGCCAAGCATCGAAGAGATTCCAGAGGTGTCCCTCGGAAATAGACAGGAGTCCTGACATCGCTGAACAGACACGAATTTTGAAGGGCCATCCTGGCCATAACTCGACAATATACCCCAGGTTCCCGCCGCAACTCGAGAAAAACCATGAGAGTTCCCCCTCGAAGTGAGATGTGGCCCGATTCCCCTGCATTGCATGCAGAGCAATTCCGTGATCGCCATCAAACATGCAAGAAGCCTCGACTTGCTTGACGCTCCTTGAGACAGTCCCAAGAACACTGTCACAAGTTTAGAGGGACCCTGAGGTCACCGCAGCAACGTGAAGGAGCTCCATGTACCCGAAATCAACTCAAGATGAGGCCCGATTCCCCTGCATTGACTCCAGAGCCATCCCCCTTCCCCATCAAACATGACGAGAATCTTGACTTCCTTTAGGCAACTCCAGAGATTTCCCGAGAACACCGTATCAAGTCTAGAGGAACACCAAATTTAGCACAGCAACACGAGGAATGCTCCGAGTACGCCCCAAATCGTCTCGAGATGAGAGCTGATTCCCTGGCTTAGATTCATGAAGTATGTTACATTCCAACAAGCACCTGTAGAGGAGGCTTCTCTCAGCAATAGGTATGTGGGAGGGACCCTGAGTTTGCTGCCTCAAGTGGAATATACACCGAGAAGCCCTGACTCGAAAGTAGGTCGGATTTCCTGCAGTGGCTTGAATACAGGCTCGTCTTTCATCTCACAAGATGAACGGATGTCTGAATCCCCAGTGTAGACCTAGAGAAAACCCGAGGACCCTGTCTCATTTCGTCGGAATGCCTTATATCCCTTTGACACCTCGAGAGGCACACGGAGTTCATGCTTCAAAAGGTGACGATGCCTGACTCCTCTTGAACATGGATATGAATCCGAATATCCCTGTGGCTACTGGAAAGGGACCCTGTGCCTCCCGCCTCACCTCGAAAAGCGTCCCTTTTGCCCTGACAAGCGACGAAGAGATTCCTGATGTCTCCCTCGTAATTCGACAGGAATCATGACGTCGCTGTAATAAACACGACTTTTGAAGGGCCATCCCCGCCGTAACTCGAGAATATAACCCAGGTCCCCACCCGCAACTCGAGAAAAACCATGAGACTTCTCCTTTGAAGCGCAATGAGGTCCGATTGCCCTGCATTGCATGCAGAGCAATTCCGTGATCCCCATCAAACATGTAAGGAGCCTCGACTTGCTTGATGGATCTTGAGACAGTCCCCATGAACACTGTCCAAGTCTAGAGGGACCCTGAGGTGAAATGAGCAATGCAAAGGGTCTCCATGTACTCTAAATCAACTCGAGATGAGGCCCAATTCCCTGCATTGACTCCAGAGCCATCCCCCTTTCCCCATCAAACACTACCAGAGGCTTGACTTCCTTTAGGCAACTCCAGAGATTTCCCCGAGAACACCGTCTCAAGTCTAGAGGAACACCAATTTCAGCACAGCAACTCGAGGAATGCTACATGTGCCCCAAATCGTCTCGAGATGAGAGCTCATTCCCTGGTTTAGTCTCAAGACGTATACCAACTTTCCTCAAGCACCTCAAGAGGAGGCTTCTCTCAGCAATAGTATGTGGGAGGGACCCTGAGTTTGCTGCCTCAAGTGGAATATACACCGTGAAGCCCTGACTCGAAAGGAGGCCGGATTTCCTTGCAGTGGCTTGAATACAGGCTCGTCTTTCATCTCACAAGATGAAGGGATGTCTGAATCCCTAATGAGACCCTAGAGAAATCCTAGGTCCCCGTCTCATTTCGTGGAATGCCTCTCATCCATTTGATACCTCGAGAGGCACGCGAAGATCACTGCTTCAAAAGGTGACGATGCCTGACTCCTCTTGAACATGGATAGGAATCCCAATATCCCTCTGGCAACTGTAAAGGGACAATGGGTCTCCCGCCTCACTTCAAGAACCGTCTTTTTTGCACTGCCAAGCATCGAAGAGATTCCAGAGGTGTCCCTCGGAACTAGACAGGAGTCCTGACATCGCTGAACAGACACGACGAGTTTTGAAGGGCCATCCCGGCCGTAACTCGAGAATATACCCCAGGTCCCGCCCGCAACTCGAGAAAAACCATGAGAGTTCCCCTCGAAGTGAGATGAAGTCCGATTCCCCAGCATTGCATGCAGAGCAATTCCGTGATCCCCATCAAACATGCAAGAAGCCTCGACCTGCTTGACGGTCCTCGAGACAGTCCCAAGAACACTGTCACAAGGAAGAGGGACCCTGAGGTCACCCCAGCAAGGTGACAGAGCTCCATGTACCCGAAATCAACTCAAAATGAGGCCCGATTCCCCTGCATGACTCCAGAGCCATTCCCCCGTTCCCCATCAAACATGACCAGAGGCTTGACTTCCTTTAGGCAACTCCAGAGATTCTCCGTGAACACTGTACCAAGTCTAGAGGAACCCCAAATTTAGCACAGCAACTCGAGGAAAGCTCCGTGTACCCCAAATCGTCTCGAGATGAGAGCTGATTCCCTGGCTTAGATTCATGGCGTATGCTACATTCCAAAGCACCTGTAGAGGAGGCTTCTCTCAGCAATAGGTATGTGGGAGGGATTTTGAGTTTGCTGCCTCAAGTGGAATATACACCGAGAAGACCTGAGTCGAAAGTAGGTCGGATTTCCTTGCAGTGGCTTGAATACAGCTCGTCTTTCATCTCACAAGATGAACGGATGTCTGAATCCCCAGTGTAAACCCTAGAGAAAACCCTAGGTCCCTGTCTCACTTCGTCGGAATGCCTTATATCCCTTTGACACCTCGAGAGGCACATGGAGTTCACTGCTTCAAAAGGTACGATGCCTGACTCCTCTTGAACATGGATAGGAATCCGAATATCCCTGTGGCTACTGGAAAGGGACTCTGTGTCTCCCGCCTCACCTCGAAAAGCGTCCTTTTGCCCTGACAAGCAACGAAGATATTCCTGATGTCCCCCTCATAATTCGACAGGAATCATGACGTCGCTGAATAAACACGACTTTTGAAGGGCCATCCCCGCCGTAACTCGAGAATATACCCCAGGTCCCCGACGCAAACTCGAGAATAACGATGAGACTCCTCCTTCGAAGCGGGATGAGGTCCGATTGCCCTGCATTGCATGCAGAGCAATTCCGTGATACCCATCAAACATGTAAGGAGCCTCGACTTGCTTGATGGATCTTGAGACAGTCCCCATGAACACTGTACCAAGTCTAGAGGACCCTGAGTTGAAATGAGCAACGCAAAGGGTCTCCATGTACTCTAAATCAACACGAGATGAGGCCCAATTCCCCTGCATTGACTCCAGAGCCATCCCCCTTTTCACATCAAACACGACCAGTGGCTTGACTTCCTTTAGGCAACTCCAGAGATTTCGCGAGAACACTGTCTCAAGTCTAGAGGAACGCCAATTTCAGCCACAGTAAATCGAGGAATGCTCCATATGCCCCAAATCGTCACGAGATGAGAGCTGGTTCCCTGGTTTAGTCTCAAGAAGTATACCAACTATCCTCAAGCACCTCAAGAGGAGGCTTCTCTCAGCAATAGGTATGTGGGAGGGACCCTGAGTTTGCTGCCTCAAGTGGAATATACACGGGAAGTCCTGACTCGAAAGGAGGCGAGATTCCTTGCAGTGGATTGAATACAGGCTCGTCTTTCATCTCACAAGATGAAGGGTCGTCTGAATCGGCAGTGTAGATCCTAGAGA
The DNA here is from genome assembly GCA_020976825.1 of Odocoileus hemionus. Lineage (NCBI taxonomy): Eukaryota > Metazoa > Chordata > Mammalia > Artiodactyla > Cervidae > Odocoileus > Odocoileus hemionus. Next base: position 40,519 of record JAJLRB010002160.1, read on the forward strand.
GAACCGTAGGCCCCGTCTCATTTCGTGGGAATGCGTTACATACCTTGGACACCTTGAGACGCACGCGGAGTTCACTGCTTCAAAAGGTGATGATGCCTGACTCCTGTTGAACATGGATAGGAATCCCAATATCCCTCTGGCAACTGTAAAGCGATGCTGGGTCTCCAGCCTCACCTCGAGAACAGTCCCTTTTGCCCTGACAAGCAATGAAGAGATTCCTGTGGTGTCACTCGTAACTCGACAGGAGTCCTGACGACGCTGAATAAAGACGAGTTTTGAAGGGCCATCCCCGCCGAAACTCGAGAATATAACGCCCAGGTCCCCGCCGCACCTCGAGAAAAACCATGAGACTTCTCCTTCGAAGCGCGATGAGGTCCGATTGGCCTGCATTGCATGCAGAGCTATTCCATGATCCCCATCAAACAAGTAAGGAGCCTCTATTTTCTTGATGGATCTTGAGACAGTCCCCATGAACACTGTCCCAAGGCTAGAGGGACCCTGAGGTGAAATGAGCAACGCAAAGTGTGTCCATGTACTCTAAATCAAATCGAGATGAGGCCCGATTCCCCCTGCATTGACTCCAGAGCTATCCCTCGTTCCCCATCAAACACGACCAATGGCTTGACTTCCTTAGGCAATTCCAGAGATTTCCTGAGAACACTGTCTCAAGTCTAGAGGAATACCAATTTCAGCACAGCAACTCGAGGAATGCTCCATGTGCCCCAAATCGTCTCGAGATGAGACCTGATTCCCTAGTTTAGTCTCAAGACGTATACCAACTTTCCTCAAGCACCTCAAGAGGAGGCTTCTCTCAGCAACAGGTATGTGGGAGGGACCCTGAGTTTGCTGCCTCAAGTGGAATATACACCGTGAATCCCTGACTCCAAGGAGGCCGGATTTCCTTGCTGTGGCTCGAATACAGGCTAGTATTTCATATCACAAGATGAAGGGATGTCTGAATACCTTCTAGAGACCTTAGAGAAATCCAAGGTCCCCATCTCATTTCCATGGTAATGCCTCTCATCAATTTGAAACCTCGAGAGGCACGCGAAGATCACTGCTTCAAAAGTTGATGATGCCTGACTCCTCTTCAACATTGATAGGAATCCCAATATCCCTCTGGCAACTGGAAAGGGACAATGGGTCTCCCGCCTCACCTCAAGAACCGTCTCTTTTGCACTGCCAAGCATCGAAGAGATTCCAGATTTGTCCCTCCTAACTAGACAGGAGTCCGGACATCGCTGAACAGACACGAATTTTGAAGGGCCATCCCGGCCCTAACTCGAGAATATACCCAGGTCCCCGCCGCAACTCGATAAAAACCATGAGAGTTCCCCCTCGAAGTGAGATGTGGCCCGATTCCCCTGCATTGCATGCAGAGCAATTCCGTGATCCCCATCAAACATGCAAGAATCCTCGACGTGCTTGTCAGTCCTCGAGACAGCCCCAAGAACACTGTCACAAGTTTAGAGGGATCCTGAGGTCACCCCAGCAACGTGAAGGAGCTCCTTGTACCCAAAATCAACTCAAGATGAGGCCCGATTCCCCTGCATTGACCCCAGAGCCAACCCCCTTCCCCATCAAACATGACCAGAGGCTTGACTTCCTTTAGGCAACTCCAGAGATTCCCCGAGAACACCGTACAAAGTCTAGAGGAACACCAAATTTAGCACAGCAACTCGAGGTAATGCTCCGTGTACCCCAAATCAACTTGAGAAGAGAGCTGATTCCCTGGATTAGAATCCTGACGTATGCTACATTCAACAAGCACCTCTAGAGGAGGCTTCTCTCAGCAATAGGTATGTGGGAGAGATTCTGAGTGTGCTGCCTCAAGTGGAATACACACGGAGAAGCCCTGACTCGAAAGTAGGTCGGATTTCCTTGCAGTGCCTTGAATACAGGCTCGTCATTCATCTCACAAGATGAACGGATGTCTGAATCCCCAGTGTAAACCCTAGAGAAATCCCTAGGTCCCTGTCTCATTTCGTTGGATGCCTTATATCCCCTTTGACACCTCGAGAGGCACGCGGAGTTCACTGCTTAAAAGGTGACGATGCCTGACTCCTCTTGAACATGGATAGGAATCCGAATATCCCTGTGGCTACTGGAAAGGGACCCTATGTGTCCCACCTCACCACGAAAAGCGTCCCATTTGCCCTGACAGGCCACGAAGAGATTCCTGAGGTCTCCCTCGTAATTCGACAGGAATCATGACGTCGCTGAACAAACACGACTTTTTGAAGGGCCATCCCCGCCGTAACTCGGAATATACCCCAGGTCCCCGCCGCAACTCGAGAAAAACCATGAGACTTCTCCTTCGAAGCGCGATGAGGTCCGATTGCCCTGCATTGCATGCAGAGCAATTCCGTGATCCCCATCAAACTTGTAAGGAGCCTCGACTTGCTTGATGGATCTTGAGACAGTCCCCATGAACACTGTACCAAGTCTAGAGGGACCCTGAGGTGAAATGAGCAACGCAAAGGGTCTCCATGTACTCTAAATCAACTCGAGATGAGGCCCGATTCCCCTGCATTGACTCCAGAGCCATGCCCTCTTCCCCATCAAACACGACGAGTGGATTGACTTCCTTTAGGCAACTCCAGAGATTTCCCGAGAACACTGTGTCAAGTCTAGAGGAACACAAATTTCAGCACAGCAACTCGAGGAATGCTCCATGTGGCTCAAATCTTCTCGAGATGAGAGCTGATTCCCTGGGTTAGTCTCAAGACGTATACCAACATTCCTCAAGCACCTCAAGAGGAGACTTCTCTCAGCAATTTTTATGTGGGAAGGACCCTGAGTTGGCTGCCTCAAGTGAAATATACACTGAGAAGCCCTGACTCGAAATGAGGCCGGATTTCCATGCTGTGCCTGGAATACAGGCTCGTCTTTCATCTCCCAAGATGAAGAGATGTCTGAATCCCTCCTAGAGACCCTAGAGAGATCCTAGGTCCCCGCCTCATTTCGGAAGGAATGCCTCTCATCCATTTGATACCTCGAGAGGCACGCGAAGATCACTGCTTCAAAAGGTGACGATGCCTGACTCCTCTTGATCATTGATAGGAATACCAATATCCCTGTGGCAACTGGAAAGGGAAAATGGGTCTCCCACCTCACCTCAAGAACCATCTCTTTTGCACTGCCAACCATCGAACAGATTCCAGAGGTGTCCCTCGTAACTAGACAGGAGTCCTGACATCGTTGAACAGACACGAATTTTGAAAGGCCATCCCGGGCATAACTCCAGAATATAGCCCCGGTCCCCGCCGCAACTCGAGAAAAACCATGAGAGTTCCCCCTCGAAGTGAGATGTGGCCCTATTCCCCTGCATTGCATGCAGAGCAATTCCGTGATCACCATCAAACATGCAAGAAGCCTCGACTTGCTTGACCCGGTCTCGAGACAGCCCCAAGAACACTGTCACAAGTTTAGAGGGACCCTGAGGTCACCCCAGCAACGGAAGGAGCTCCATGTACCCGAAATCAACTCAAGATGAGGCCCGATTCCCGTGCATTGTCTCCAGAGCCACCCCCCCTTCCCCATCAAACATGACCAGAGGCTTGACTTCCTTTAGGCAACTCCAGAGATTCCCCGAGAACACTGTACAAAGTCTAGAGGAACACAAATTTAGCACAGCAACTCGAGGAATGCTCCGTGTACCCCAAATCGTCTCGAGATGAGAGCTGATTCCCTGGCTTAGATTCAAGACGTATACTACATTTTCCACAAGCACCTGTAGAGGAGGCTTCTCTCAGCAATAGGTATGTGGGAGGGATTTTGAGTTTGCTGCCTCAAGTGGAATATACACGAGAAGACCTGACTCGAAAGTAGGTCGGATTTCCTTGCAGTGGCTTGAATACAGGCTCGTCTTTCATCTCACAAGATGAACGATGTCTGAATCCCAGTGTAAACCCTAGAGAAAACCCTATGTCCCCGTCTCATTTCGTCGGAATGCCTTATATCCATTTGACACCTCGAGAGGCATGCGGAGTTCACTGCTTCACAAGGTGACGATGCCTGACTCCTCTTGAACTTGGATAGGAATCCGAATATCCCTGTGGCTACTGGAAAGGGACTCTGTGTCTCCCGCCTCACCTCGAAAAGCGTCCCTTTTGCCCTGACAAGCAACGAAGATATTCCTGAGGTCCCCCTCGTAATTCGACAGGAATCATGACGTCGCTGAATAAACACGACTTTTGAAGGGCCATCCCCGCCGTAACTCGAGAATATACCCCAGGTCCCCGACGCAACTCGAGAATAACGATGAGACTCCTCCTTCGAAGCGGGATGAGGTCCGATTGCCCTGCATTGCATGCAGAGCAATTCCGTGATACCCATCAAACATGTAAGGAGCCTCGACTTGCTTGATGGATCTTGAGACAGTCCCCATGAACACTGTACCAAGTCTAGAGGGTCCCTGAGTTGAAATGAGCAACGCAAAGTGTCTCCATGTACTCTAAATCAACACGAGATGAGGCCCAATTCCCTGCATTGACTCCAGAGCCATCCCCCTTTTCACATCAAACACGACCAGTGGCTTGACTTCCTTTAGGCAACTCCAGAGATTTCGCGAGAACACTGTCTCAAGTCTAGAGGAACGCCAATTTCAGCACAGCAAATCGAGGAATGCTCCATATGCCCCAAAATCGTCTCGAGATGAGAGCTGGTTCCCTGGCTTAGTCTCAAGAAGTATACCAACTATTCCTCAAGCACCTCAAGAGGAGGCTTCTCTCAGCAATAGGTATGTGGGAGGGACCCTGAGTTTGCTGCCTCAAGTGGAATATACACCGGGAAAGTCCTGACTCGAAAGGAGGCGAGATTCCTTGCAGTGGATTGAATACAGGCTCGTCTTTCATCTCACAAGATGAAGGGTCATCTGAATCGGCAGTGTAGATCCTAGAGAGAACCGTAGGCCCCGTCTCATTTCGTGGGAATGCGTTACATAACCTTGGACACCTTGAGACGCACGCGGAGTTCACTGCTTCAAAAGGTGATGATGCCTGACTCCTCTTGAACATGGATAGGAATCCCAATATCCCTATGGCAACTGTAAAGCGAAACTGGGTCTCCAGCCTCACCTCGAGAACAGCGTCCCTTTTGCCCTGACAAGCAATGAAGAGATTCCTGCGGTGTCACTCGTAATCGACAGGAGTCCTGACGACGCTGAATAAAGACGAGTTTTGAAGGGCCATCCCAGCCGAAACCTCGAGAATATCGCCCAGGTCCCTGCCGCACCTCGAGAAAAACCATGAGACTTATCCATCGAAGCACGATGAGGTCCGATTTCCCTGCATTGCATGCAGAGCCATTCCGTGATCCCCATCAAACATGTAAGGAGCCTCTATTTGCTTGATGGATCTTGAGACAGTCCCCATGAACACTGTCCCAAGGCTAGAGGGACCCTGAGGTTGAAATGAGCAACGCAAAGTGATGTCCATGTACTCTAAATCAACTCGAGATGAGGCCCGATTCCCCTGCATTGACTCCAGAGCTATCCCTCGTTCCCCATCAAACACGACCAATGGCTTGTCTTCCTTTAGGCAACTCCAGAGATTTCCCGAGAACACTGTCTCAAGTCTAGAGGAATACCAATTTCAGCACAGCAACTCGAGGAATGCTCCATGTGCCCCAAATCGTCTCTCAGATGAGAGCTGATTCCCTAGTTTAGTCTCAAGACGTATACCAACTTTCCTCAAGCACCTCAAGAGGAGGCTTCTCTCAGCAATAGGTATGTGGGAGGGACCCTGAGTTTGCTGCCTCAAGTGGAATATACACCGTGAAGCCTGACTCGAAAGGAGGCCGGATTTCCTTGCTGTGGCTCGAATACAGGCTCGTCTTTTATCTCACAAGATGAAGGGATGTCTGAATACCTTCTAGAGACCCTAGAGAAATCCTACGTCCCCCACCTCATTTTGATGGTATGCCTCTCATCCATTTGATACCTCGAGAGGCACGCGAAGATCACTGCTTCAAAAGTTGATGATGCCGGACTCCTCTTGAACATTGATAGGAATCCCAATATCCCTGTGGCAACTGGAAAGGGACAATGGGTCTCCCGCCTCACCTCAAGAACCGTCTCTTTTGCACTGCCAAGCATCGAAGAGATTCCAGAGGTGTCCCTTGTAACTAGACAGGAGTCCTGACATCGCTGAACAGACACGAATTTTGAAGGGCCATCCCGGCCGTAACTCGAGAATATACCCAGGTCCCCGCCGCAACTCGAGAAAAACCATGAGAGTTCCCCCTCGAAGTGAGATGTGGCCCGATTCCCCTGCATTGCATGCAGAGCAATTCCGTGATCCCCATACAAACGTGCAAGAAGCCTCGACTTGCTTGTCGATCCTCGAGACTGTCCAAGAACACTGTCACAAGTTTAGAAGGACCCTGAGGTCACCCCAGCAACGTGAAGGAGCTCCATGTACCCGAAAATCAAAGCTCAAGATGAGGCCCGATTCCCCTGCATTGACTCCAGAGCCATTCCCCTTCCCCATCAAACATCACCAGAGGCTTGCCTTCCTTCAGGCAATTCCAGAGATTCCCCGAGAACACCGTACAAAGTCTAGAGGAACACCAAATTTAGCACAGCAACTCGAGGAATGCTCCGTGTACCCCAAATCAACTCGAGATGAGAGCTGATTCCCTGGCTTAGATTCATGGCGTATGCTACATTACACAAGCACGTGTAGAGGAGGCTTCTCTCAGCAATAGGTATGTGGGAGGGATCCTGAGTTTGCCTCAAGTGGAATATACACGAGAAGCCCTGACTCGAAAATAGGTCGTATTTCCTGGCAGTGGCTTTAATGCAGGCTCATCTTTCATCTCACAAGATGAGCGGATATCTGATTCCCCAGTGTAAACCCTAGAGAAAACCCTAGGTCCCTGTCTCATTTCGTCGGAATGCCTTATATCCCTTTGACACCACGAGAGGCACGCGGAGGTCACTGCTTTAAAAGGTGACGATGCCTGACTCCTCTTGAACATGGTTAGGAATCCGAATATCCCTGTGGCTACTGGAAAGGGAAACTGTGTCTCCCGCCTCACCTCGAAAAGCGTCCCTTTTGCCCTGACAAGCAACGAAGGGATTCCTGAGGTCTCCCTCGTAATTCGACAGGAAT
>JAJLRB010002161.1:0-46081 GCA_020976825.1 Odocoileus hemionus
CGAAGATCACAGCTTCAAAAGGTGACGATGCCAGACTTCTCTAGAACATTTATAGGAATCCCAATATCCCTGTGGCAACTGTAAAGGGACAATGGGTCTCCCACCTCACCTCAAGAAACGTCTCTTTTGCACGGCCGAGCATCGAAGAGATTCCAGATGTGTCCCTCATAACTAGACAGGAGTCCTGACATCGCTAAACAGACACAAATTTTGAAGGGCCATCCCGGCCGTAACTCGAGAATATACCCCAGGTCCCCGCCGCAACTCGAGAAAAACCATGAGATTTCCCCCTCGAACTGAGATGTGGCCCGATTCCCCTGCATTGCATGCAGAGCAATTCCGTGATCCCCATCAAACATGCAAGAAGCCTCGACTTGCTTGACCATCCTCGAGACAGTCCCAAGAGCACTGTCAGAAGTTTAGAGGGACCCTGAGTTCACCCCAGCAAAGTAAAGGAGTACCATGTACCCGAAATCAACTCACGATGAGGCCCGATTCCCCAGCATTGACTCCAGAGCCATCCCTCCTTCCCCATCAAATAAGACCAGAGGCTTGACTTCCTTTAGGCAATTCCAGAGATTCCCCGAGAACACCGTACCAAGTCTAGAGGAACACCAAATTTAGCACAGCAACTCGAGGAATGCTCCGTGTACCCCAAATCGTCTCGAGATGAGAGCTGATTCCCTGGCTTAGATTCATGGCGTATGCTACACTCCACAAGCACGTGTAGAGGAGGCTTCTCTCAGCAATAGGTATGTGGGAGGGATCCTGAGTTTGCTGCCTCAAGTGGAATATACACCGAGAAGCCCTGACTCGAAAGTAGGTCGGATTTCCTTGCAGTGGCTTGAATACAGGCTCGTCTTTCATCTCACAAGATGAAGGGATGTCTGAATCCCCAGTGTAAACCCTAGAGAAAACCCTAGGTCCCTGTCTCATTTCGTCGGAATGCCTTATATCCCTTTTACACCTCGAGAGGCACGCGGAGCTCACTACTTCTAAAGGTGACGATGCCTGACTCCTCTTGAACATGGATAGGAATCCGAATATACCTGTGGCTACTGGAAAGGGAAACCGGGTCTCTCGCAGTTCCTCGAAAAGCGTCTCTTTTGCCCTGACAAGCAATGAAGAGATTCCTGAGGTCTCCCTCGTAATTCGACAGGAATCCTGACGTCGCTGATCAAACACGACTTTTGAAGGGCCATCCCCGCCGTAACTCGAGAATATACCGCAGGTCCCCGCCGCAACTCGAGAAAAACCATGAGACTTCTCCTTCGAAATGCGATGAGGTCCGATAGCCCTGCATTGCATGCAGAGCAATTCCGTGACCCCCATCAAACATGTTAGGAGCCTCGACTTGCTTGATGAAACTTGAGACAGTCCCCATGAACACTGTACCAAGTCTAGAGGGACCCTGAGGTGAAATAAGCAAGGCAAAGTGTCTCCATGTACTCTAAATCAACTCGAGATGAGGCCCGATTCCCCTGCATTGACTCCAGAGCCATCCCCCGTTCCCCATCAAACACGACCAATGGCTTGACCTCCTTTAGGCAACTCCAGAGATTTCCCGAGAACACTGTCTGAAGACTAGAGGAACACCAATTTCAGCACAGCAACTCGAGGAATGCTCCATGAACCGCAAATCGTCTCGAGATGAGAGCTGATTCCCTGGCTTAGATTCAAGACGTATGCCTACATTCCACAAGCACCTGTCGAGGAGGCTTCTCTCAGCAATAGGTATGTGGGAGGGAACCTGAGTTTGCTGCCTCAAGTGGAATATACACCGAGAAGCCCTGACTCGAAAGGAGGCCGGATTTCCTTGCAGTGGCTTGAATACAGGTTCGTCTTTCATCTCACAAGATGAAGGGATGTCTGAATCCCCTGTGGATGCCCTAGAGAAAGCCCTAGGTCCCCGCCTCATTTTGACGCAATGCCTCACATCCCTTTAACAACTCGAGATTCAGGAGGAGTTCACTGCTTCAAAAGGTGACGATGCCTCACTCCTCTTGAACATTGATAGGAATCCCAAAATCCCTGTCGCTACTGGAAAGGCACACTGGCTCTCCCGCCTCACTTCGAGAAGCGTTCCTTTTGACCTGACAATCCTCGAAGAGATTTCTGAGGTGTCCCTCTTAACTAGACTGGAGTCCTGAAGTCGTTGAACAAACATGAGTACTGAAGGGCCATCCCCGCCGTAATTCGAGAATATACCCCATGTCCACGCAGCGACTCGAGAAAAACCATGAGACTTCTCCTTCGAAGCGCAATGAGGTCTGATTGCCCTGCATTGAATGCAGAGCAATTCCGTGATCCCCATCAAACGTGTAAGGAGCCTCGACTTGCTTGATGGATCTTGAGACAGTCCCCATGAACACTGTCCGAAGTCTAGAGGGAACCTGAGGTGAAATGAGCAACGCAAAGGGTGTCCATGTACTCTAAATCAACTCGGGCCTCATCCCGATTCCCCAGCATTGACTCCAGAGCCATCCTCCGTTCCCCATCAAACACGACCAATGAATTGACCTCCTTTTGGCAACTCCAGAGATTTCCCGAGAACACTCTCTCAAGTCTAGAGGAACACCAATTTCAGAACAGCAACTCGAGGAATGCTCCATGTGCCCCAAATCGTCTCGAGATGAGAGCTGATTCCCTGGTTTAGTCTCAAGATGTATACCAACATTCCTCAAGCACCTCAAGAGGAGGCTTCTCTCAGCAATAGGTATGGGGAAGGACCCTGAGTTTGCTGCCTCAAGTGGAATATACACCGAGAAGCCCTGACTCCAAAGGAGGCCGGATATCCTTGCTGTGGCTGGAATACAGGCTCGTACTTCATCTCACAAGATGAAGGGATTTCTGAATCCCTTCTAGAGACCCTAGAGAAATCCTAGGTCCCAGCCTCATTTCGATGGAATGCCTCTCATCCATTTGATACCTCGAAAAACACGCGAAGTTCACATTGCTTCAAAAGGTGACGATGCCTGACTCCTCTTGATCATTGATAGGAATCCCAATATCACTGTGGCAACTGAAAGGGACAATGGGTCTCCTGCCTCACCTCAAGAACCGTCCCTTTGCACTGCCAAGCATCGAAGAGATTCCAGAGGTGTCCTCCATAAGTAGACAGGAGTCCTGACATCGCTGAACAGACACGAATTTTGAAGGGCTATCCCGCCGTAACTCGAGAATATATCCCAGGTCCCGCCGCAACTCGAGAAAAGCCATAAGAGTTCCCCCTCGAAGTGAGATGTCGCCCGATTCCCCTGCATTGCATGCAAAGCAATTCCGTGATCCCCATCAAACATTGTACGGAGCTTCGAATTGCTTGATGGATCTTGAGAGAGTCCCCATGAACACTGTCCCAAGTCTAGAGGGACCCTGATTAGAAATGAGCAACGCAAAGTGTCTCCATGTACTCTAAATCAACTCGAGATGAGACCCTATTCCCTTGCATGATCCAGAGCCATCCCCCTTCCCCATAAAACACGACCAATGGCTTGACTTCCTTTAGGCAACTCCAGAGATTTCCCGAGAACACTGTCTCAAGTCTAGAGGAACACCAATTTCAGTCAGCACAGCAATTCGAGGAATGCTCCATGTGCCCCAAATCGTCTCGAGATGAGAGCTAATTCCCTGGTTTAGTCTCAAGACGTATTCCAACTTTCCTCAAGCACCTCAAGAGGTGGCTTCTCTCAGCAATAGTTATGTGGGAGGGACCCTGATTTTGCTGCTCAAGTGGAATATACACCGAGAATACCTGACTCGAAATGATCCCGGATTTCCTGCTGTGGCTGGAATACAGGCGCGTCTTTCATCTCACAAGATGAAGGGATGTCTGAATCCCTTCTAGAGACCCTAGAGAAATCCTAGGTCCCCGTCTCATTTCGATGGAATGCTTCTCATCCATTTGATACATCGAGAGGCCCGTGAAGATCACTGCTTCAAAAGGTGACGATGCCTGACTCCTCTTGAACATTGATAGGAATCTCAATATCCCTGTGGCAACTGGAAAGGGACAATGGGTCTCCCGCCTCACCTCAAGAACCGTCTCTTTTGCACTGCCAACCATCGAAGAGATTACAGAGGTGTCCCTCCTAACTAGACAAGAGTCCTGACAACGCTGAATAGACACGAATTTTGAAGGGCCATCCCGGCCGTAACTCGAGAATATACCCCGGGCACCGCCGCAACTCGAGAAAAATGATGAGAATTCCCCCTCGAAGTTAGATGTGGCCCGATTCCATTGCATTGCATGCAGAGCAATTTCGTGATCCCCATCAAACATGCAAGAAGCCTCGACTTGCTTGACGGTCCTCGAGACAGTCCCCAGAACACTGTCACAAGTTTAGAGGGACCCTGAGGTCACCCAACAGCAACGTGAAGGAGCTCCATGTACCCGAAATCAACTCAACATGAGGCCCGATTCCCCTGAATTTACTCCAGAGCCATCCCCCCCTTCCCATCAAACATGATCAGAGGCTTGGCTTCCTTTAGGCAACTCCAGAGATTCCCCGAGAACACTGTACCAAGTCTAGAGGAACACCAATTTTAGCACAGCAACTCGAGGAATGCTCCATGTACCCCAAATCGTCTCGAGATGAGAGCTGATTCCCTGGCTTAGATTCCTGGCGTATGCTACATTCCACAAGCACGTGTAGAGGGAGGCTTCTCTCAGCAATAGGTATGTGGGAGGGATCCTGAGTATGCTGCCTCAAGTGGAATATACACCGAGAAGCCCTGACTAGAAAGTAGGTCGGATTTTCTTGCAGTGGCTTGAATACAGGCTCGTCTTTCATCTCACAAGATGAACGGATGTCTGAATCCCCAGTGTAGACATTAGAGAAAACCCTAGGTCCCTCTCTCATTTCGTCAGAATGCCTTATATCCCTTTGACACCTCGAGAGGCACGTGAAGTTCACTGCTTAAAAATGTGACGATGCCTGACTCCTCTTGAACATGAATAGAAACCTGAATATCCCTATGGCTACTGGAAAGGGAAACTGGGTCTCCTGCAGCACCTCGAAAAGCTTCCCTTCTGCCCTGACAAGCAACGAAGAGATTCCTTTGGGTCTCCCTCGTAATTCGACAGGAATCCTGACGTCGCTGAACAAACACGACTTTTGAAGTGCCACCGTCGCTGAAATTGGAGAATATACCCCAGTCCCCACCGCAACTTGAGAAAAACCATGAGATTTCTCCTTCGAAGCACGATGAGGTCCGATTTCCCTGCATTGCATGCAGAGCAATTTCGTGATCCCCTCAAACATGTAAGGAGCCTCGACTTGCTTGATGAATCTTGAGACAGTCCCCATGAACACTGTGCCAAGTCTAGAGGGACCCTGAGGTGAAATAAACAAGGCAAAGGATCTCCATGTACGCTAAATCAACTCGAGATGAGTCCCGATTCCCCTGCATTGACTCCAGAGCCATCCCCCGTTCCCCATCAAACACGAACAATGCCATGACTTCCTTTAGGCAAATCCAGAGATTTCCCGAGAACACTGTCTCAAGTCTAGAGGAACACCAATTTCAGCACAGCAACTCGAGGAATGCTCCATCTGCCCCAAATTTCTTGATATGAGAGCTGATTCCCTGGTTTAGTCTCAAGACGTATACCAACTTTCCTCTAAGCACCTCAAGAGGAGGCTTCTCTCAGCAATAGGTATGTGGGAGGGACCCTGAGTTTGCTGCCTCAAATGGAATATACACCGAGAAGCCCTGACTCCAAAGGAGGCCGGATTTCTTTGCTGTGGGTGGAATACAGGATCGTCTTCATCTCACAAGATGAAGCGATGTCTGAATCCCTTCTAGAGACCCTAGAGAAATCCTAGGACCCCGCCTCATTTTGATGGAATGACTCTCATCCATTTGATACCTCGAGAGGCACACGAAAGATCACTGCTTCAAAAGGTGACGACATGCCAGACTTCTCTAGAACACTGATCAGAATCCCATATCCCTGTGCAACTGGAAAGGGACAATGGGTCTCCCGCCTCACCTCAAGAAACGTCTCTTTTGCACTGCCAAGAATCGAAGAGATTCCAGAGGTGTCCCTCGTAACTAGACAGGAGTCCTGACATCGTGAACAGACACGAATTTTGAAGGGCCATCCCGGCCGTAACTCGTGAATATACCCCAGGTCCCCGCCACAACTATAGAAAAACGATGAGATTTCCCGCTCGAAGTGAGATGTGGGCCGATTTCCCTGCATTGCATGCAGAGCAATTCCGTGATCCCCATCAAACATGCAAGAAGCCTCCACTTGCTTGACGGTCCTGAGACAGTCTGAAGAACACTGTCACAAGTTTAGAGGGACCCTGAGTTCACCCAACAACGTGAAGGAGCTCCATGTACCCAAAATCAACTCGAAATGAGGCGCGATTCCCCTGCATTGACTCCAGAGCCATCCCCGCTTCCCCATCAAACATGACCAGAGGCTTGACTTCCTTTAGGCAACTCCAGAGATTCCCCGAGAACACCGTACCAAGTCTAGAGGCACACCAAATTTAGCACAGCAACTCCAGGAATGCTCCGTGTACCCAAAATTGTCTCGAGATGAGAGCTGATTCCCTGGCTTAGATTCATGGCGTATGCTACATTCCAAAAGCACGTGTAGAGGAGGATTCTCTCAGCAATAGGTATGTGGGAGGGATCCTGAGTATGCTGCGTCAAGTGGAATATACACCGAAAAGCCCTGACTAGAAAGTAGGTCGGATTTCCTTGCAGTGGCTTGAATACAGGCTCGTCGTTCATCTCACAAGATGAACGGATGTCTGAATCCCCAGTATACACCCTAGAGAAAACCCTAGGTCCCTGTCTCATTTTGTCGGAATGCCTTATAACCCTTTGACACCTCGAGAGGCACGCGGAGTTCACTGCTTAAAAAGGTGATGATGCCTGACTCCTCTTGAACATGAATAGGAATCCGAATATCCCTATGGCTACTGGAAAGGGAAACTGGGTCTCCTGCAGCCCACTCGAAAAGCGTCCCTTTTGCCCTGACATGCAACCAAGAGATTCCTGAGGTCTCCCTCGTAATTCGACAGGAATCCTGACGTCGCTGAACAAACACGACTTTTGAAGTTCCACAGCCGAGGTACCTGGAGAATATACCCCTAGTCCCTGCCGCAACTCGAGAAACACCATGAGACTTCTCCTTCGAAGCACGATGAGGTCCGATTTCCCTGCATTGCATGCAGAGCAATTCCGTGATCCCCATCAAACATGTAAGGAGCCTCGACTTGCTTGATGAATCTTAATACAGTCCCCATGAACACTGTGCCAAGTCTAGAGGGACCCTGAGTTGAAATAAACAAGGCAAATGATCTCCATGTACTCTAAATCAACTCGACATGAGGCCCGATTCCCCTGTATTGACTCCAGAGCCATCCCCCATTCCCATTCAAACACGACCAATGGCTTGACTTCCTTTAGGCAACTCCAGAGATTTCCCGAGAACACTGTCTCAAGTCTAGAAGAACACCAATTTCAGTACAGCAACTCGAGGAATGCTCCATGTCCCCAAATTCTCTCGAGATGAGAGCTGATTCCCCGGTTTAGTCTCAAGACGTATACCAACTATCCTCAAGCACCTCAAGAGGAGGCTTCTCTCAGCAATAGGTATGTGGGAGGGACCCTGAGTTTGCTGCCTCACGTGGAATATACACCGAGAAGCCCTGACTCGAAAGGAGGCCGGATTTCCTTGCTGTGGGTGGAATACAGGCTCGTCTTTTATCTCACAAGATGAAGGGATGTCTGAATCCCTTCTAGAGACCCTAGAGAAAACCTACGTCCCCGCCTCATTTTGATGGTATGCCTCTCATCCATTTGATACCTCGAGAGGCACACGAAGATCACTGCTTCAAAAGGTGACCATGCCTGGACTCCTTTTGAACATTGATAGGAATCCCAATATCCCTGTGGCAACTGGAAAGGGACAATGGGTCTCCCGCCTCACCTCAAGAACTGTCTCTTTTGCACTGCCAAGCATCGAGAGATTCCCAGATATGTCCCTTGTAACTAGACAGGAGTCCTGACATCGCTGAACAGACACGAATTTTGAAGGGCCATCTCGGCCGTAACCCGAGAATATACCCAATGTCCCCGCGCAACTCGAGAAAAACCATGAGAGTTCCCCCTCGAAGTGAGATGTGGCCCGATTCCCCTGCATTGCATGCAGAGCAATTCCGTGATCACCAACAAACGTGCAAGAATCCTCGACTTGCTTGTCGATCCTTGAGACTGTCCCAAGAACACTGTGACAAGTTTAGAAGGACCCTGAGGTCACCCCAGCAACGTGAAGGACATCCATGTACCCGAAATCGAAGCAAGATGAGGCCCGATTCCCCTGCATTGACTCCAGAGCCATTCCTCCTTCCCCACCAAACATCACCAGAGGCTTGCCTTCTTTAGGCATTCCAGAGATTCCCCGAGAACACCGTACCAAGTCTAGACGAACACCAAATTTAGCACAGCAACTCGAGGAATGCTCCGTGTACCCCAAATTGTCTCGAGATGAGAGCTGAATTCCCTGGCTCAGATTCATGGCGTATGGTACATTCCACAAGCACGTGTAGAGGAGGCTTCTCTCAGCAATAGGTATGTGGGAGGGATCCTGAGTTTGCTGCCTCAAGGGGAATATACACCGAGAAGCCCTGACTAGAAAGTAGGTCGGATGTCCTGTCAGTGGCTTGAATACAGCTCGTCTTTCATCTCACAAGATGAACGGATGTCTGAATCCCCAGTGTAGACCTTAGAGAAAACCCTAGGACCCTGTTTCATTTCGTCGGAATGCCTTATATCCCTTTGACACGTCGAGAGGCACACGGAGTTCACAGCTTCAAAAGGTAACGATGCCTGAAAACTCCTCTTGAACATGGATAGGAATCCGAATATCCCTGTGGCTACTGGAAGGAGACCCTGTGTCTCCCGCCTCACCTCGAAAAGCGTCCCTTTTGCCCTAACAAGCGATGAAGATTTTCCTGATGTCTCCCTCGTAATTCGACAGGAATCATGACATCGCTGTATAAACACGACTTTTGAAGGGCCATCCCCGCCGTAACTCGAGCATATACCCCAGGTTCCCGCCGCAACTCGAAAAAAACAATGAGACTTCTCCTTCGAAGCGCAATGAGGTCCGATTGCCCTGCATTGAATTCAGAGCAATTCCGTGATCCCCATCAAAAATGTAAGGAGCCTCGACTTGCTTGATGGATATCCAGACAGTCCCCATGAACACTGACACAAGTTTAGAGGGACCTGAGGTCACCCCAGGAACGCAACGAGCGCATGTACCGCACATCAACCCGAGATGAGGCCCGATTCCCCTGCATTGACTCCAGATCCATCCCCCCTTTCCCCATCAAACACGACCAGTGGCTTGACTTCATTTAGCATCTCCAGAGATTCCCCAAGAACACCGTCCAAGTCTAGAGGAATATCAATTTAGCACAGCAACTCGAGGAATGCTCCGTGTACCCCAAATCGTCTTGAGATGAGAGCTGATTCCCTGGGCGTTTATTCAAGACGTATGCTTACATTCCACAAGCACCTTTAGAGGAGGCTTCTCTCAGCAATAGATATGTGGGAGGGATCCTGAGTTTGCTACCCTAAGTGGAATATACATAGAGAAGCCCTGACTCGAAAGGAGGCCAGATTCCTTGCAGTGGCTTGAATACAGGCTCTTCTTTCCTCTCACAAAATGAAGGGTTGTCTGAATCCCCAAGGTAGACACTAGAGAGAACCCTAGGTCCCCGTCTCATTTTGTGGAAATGCCTTACATCCCTTTGACACCTCGAGACTCACGCGGAGTTCACTGCTTCAAAAGATGACGATGCCTGATTCCTCTTGAACATGCATAGAAATCCCAATATCCCTGTGGCAACTGTAAAGGGACCTTCGGTCTCCAGCCTCACCTCGAGAACCGTCCCTTTTGCCCTGACAAGCAACGAAGAGGTTCCTGAGTTCTCCCTCGTAACTCAACAGGAGTCTGACTTCGCTGAACAAACACGAGTTTTTGAAGGGCCATCCCTGCCGTCAATATAGCCCCACCCGCCGCAGAAAAAAACCGTGAGACTTCCCCTTGAAATGAGATGAAGGCCCGATTCCCCTGCATTGCATGCAGAGCAATTCCGTGATATCCATCAAACTTGTAAGAAGCCTCAACTTGCTTGATGGATCTTGAGACAGTCCCCAAAAACACTGTCAGAAGTCTAGAGGGACACTGAGGTCACACCAGCAACGTGAAGGAGCTCCATTACCCCAAATCAACTGGAGATGAGGCCGATTCCCCTGCATAGACTCCAGAAACCATCCCCCGTTCCCCACATCACAACACAACCAGTGGCTTGACTTCCTTTAGGCAACTCCAGAGATTCCCCGAGTACACCGTCCCAAACCTAGAGGAACACCAAGTTTCAGCACAGCAACTCGAGGAATGCTCCATGAACCCAAATGATCTCGAGATGAGAGCTGATTCCCTGGCTTAGATTCAAGACGTATGCCTACATTCCACAAGCACCTGTAGAGGAGGCTTCTCTCAGCAATACGTATGTGGGAGGGATCCTGAGTTTGCTGCCTCAAGTGGAATATACACCGAGAAGCCCTGACTCGAAAGGAGGCCGGATTTCCTTGCAGTGGCTTGAATACAGGTTCGTCTTTCATGTCACAAAATGAAGGGATGTCTGAATCCCCTGTAGATGCCCTAGAGAAAACCCTAGGACGCCTCATTTCGACGGAATGCCTCACATCCCTTTACCAACTCGAGATTCAGGAGGAGTTCACTGCTTCAAAAGGTGACGACGCCTGACTCCTCTTGACATTGATAGGAATCCCAAATCCCTGTCGCTACTGGAAAGGGACACTGTGTCTCCCGCCTCACCTCGAGAAAGCATCCTTTTGCCTGCCAAGCCTCGAAGAGATTTTCTGAGGTGTCCCTCTTAACTAGACAGGAGTCCTGACGTCGCTGAACAAACAGACATTTGAAGGGCCATCCCCGCCGTAACTCGGAATATACCCCAGGTTCCCGCCACAACTCGAGACAAAACCATGAGACTTCTCCTTCGAAGCGGGATGAGGTCCGATTGCCCTGCATTGAATGCAGAGCAATTCCGTGATCCCCATCAAACGTGTAAGGAGCCTCGACTTGCTTGATGAATCTTGAGACAGTCCCCATGAACACTGTCCCAAGTCTAGAGGGACCCTGAGGTGAAATGTGCAACGCAAAGGGTGTCCATGTACTCTAAATCAACTCGAGATGAGGCCCGATTCCCCAGCATTGACTCCAGAGCCATCCCCCCTTTCCCCATCAAACATGACCAATGGCTTGACTTCCTTTAGGCAACTCCAGAGATTTCCCGAGAACACTCTCAAGTCTAGAGGAACACCAATTTCAGACAGCAACTCGAGGAATGCTCCATGTGCCCCAAATCGTCTCGAGATGAGAGCTGATTCCCTGGTTTAGTCTCAAGACGTATACCAACTATCCTCAAGCACCTCAAGAGGTGGCTTCTCTCAGCAATAGTATGTGGGAGGGACCCTGATTTTGCTGCCTCAAGTGGAATATACACCGAGAAGCCCTGACTCGAAAGGAGGCCGGATTTCCTTGCTGTGGCTGGAATACAGGCTCGTGTTTCATCTCACAAGGTGAAGGGATGTCTGAATCCCTTCTAGAGACCTTAGAGAAATCCTAGGTCCCCGCCGCATTTCGATGGAATGCCTCTCATCCATTTGATACATCGAGAGGCACGCGAAGATCACTGCTTCAAAAGGTGACGATGCCTGAATCCTCTTGTACATTGATAGGAATCCCAATATCCCTGTGGCAACTGGAAAGGGACAATGGGTCTCCCGCCTCACCTTAAGAACCGTCTTTTTGCACTGCCAAGCATCGAAGAGATTCCAGAGTGTCCCTCGGAAATAGACAGGAGTCCTGACATCGCTGAACAGACACGAATTTGAAGGGCCATCCCGGCCGTAACTCGACAATATACCCCGGGTTCCCGCCGCAACTCGAGAAAAACCATGAGAGTTTCCCCTCGAAGTGAGATGTGGCCCGATTCCCCTGCATTGCATGCAGAGCAATTCCGTGATCCCCATCAAACATGCAAGAAGCCTCGACTTGCTTGACGGTCCTTGAGACAGTCCCAAGAACACTGTCACAAGTTTAGAGGGACCCTGAGGTCACCCAGCAACGTGAAGGAGCTCCATGTACCCGAAATCAACTCAAGATGTGGCCCGATTCCCCTGCATTGACTCCAGAGCCATCCCCCCTTTCCCATCAAACATGACCAGAATCTTGAATTCCTTTAGGCAACTCCAGAGATTCCCCGAGAACACCGTATCAAGTCTAGAGGAACACCAAATTTAGCACAGCAACACGAGGAATGCTCCGTGTACCCCAAATCGTCTCGAGATGAGAGCTGATTCCCTGGCTTAGATTCATGAAGTATGTTACATCCAACAAGCACCTGTAGAGGAGGATTCTCTCAGCAATAGGTATGTGGGAGGGATCCTGAGTTTGCTGCCTCAAGTGGAATATACACCGAGAAGCCCTGACTAGAAAGTAGGTCGGATGTCCTGGCAGTGGCTTGAATACAGGCTCGTCTTTCATCTCACAAGATGAACGGATGTCTGAATCCCCAGTGTAGACCTTAGAGAAAACCCTAGGACCCTGTCTCATTTCGTCGGAATGCCTTATATCCCTTTGACACGTCGAGAGGCACACGGAGTTCACAGCTTCAAAAGGTAACGATGCCTGACTCCTCTTGAACATGGATAGGAATCCGAATATCCCTGTGGCTACTGGAAAGGGACCTGTGTCCTCCCCCTCACCTCGAAAAGCGTCCCTTTCGCCCTAACAAGCGACGAAGATTTTCCTGATGTCTCCCTCGTAATTCGACAGGAATCATGACGTCGCTGTAATAAACACGACTTTTGAAGGGCCATCCCCGCCGTAACTCGAGAATATATACCCCAGGTCCCGCCGCAACTCGAGAAAAACCATGAGACTTCTCCTTCGAAGCGCAATGAGGTCCGATTGCCCTGCATTGAATTCAGAGCAATTCCGTGATCCCCATCAAACATGTAAGGAGCCTCGACTTGCTTGATGGATCTTGAGACAGTCCCCATGAACACTGTACCAAGTCTAGAGGGACCCTGAGTTGAAATGAGCAATGCAAAGTGTCTTCATGTACTCTAAATCAACTCGAGATGAGGCCCGATTCCCCTGCATTGACTCCAGAGCCATCCCCCTTCCCCATCAAACATGACCAGAGGCTTGACTTCCTTTAGGCAACTCCAGAGATTCCCCGAGAACACCGTACAAAGTCTAGAGGAACACCAATTTCAGCACAGCAACTCGAGGAATGCTCCATTGCCCCAAATCGTCGAGATGAGAGCTGATTCCCTGGTTTAGTCTCAAGACGTATACCAACTTCCTCAAGCACCTCAAGAGGAGGCTTCTCTCAGCAATAGGTATGTGGGAGGGATTCTGAGTTTGCTGCCTCAAGTGGAATATACACCGAGAAGCCTGACTCGAAACAAGGCCGATTTCCTTGCAGTGGCTTGAATACAGGCTCGTCTTTCATCTCACAAGATGAAGGGATGTCTGAATCCCCAGTGTAGACCTAGAGAAAACCCTAGGTCCCCGTCTCATTTCGTGGGAATGCCTTACATCATTTGACACCTCGAGAGGCACACGCGAGTTCACTGCTTCAAAAGGTGACGATGCCTGACTCCTCTTGAACATGGATAGGAATCCCAATATCCCTGTGGCAACTGGAAAGGGACAATGGGTCTCCCGCCTCACCTCGAAAACCGTCCCTTTTGCCCTGACAAGCAACGAAGATTTTCCTGATGTCCCTCGTAACTCGACAGGAGTCCTGACGTCGCTGAACAAACACGACTTTTGAAGGGCCATCCCCGCCGTAACTCGAGAATATAACCCAGGTCCCCGCCGCAACTCGAGAAAAACCATGAGACTTCTCCTTCGAAGCGCGATGAGGTCCGATTGCCCTGCATTGCATGCAGAGCAATTCCGTGATCCCCATCAAACATGCAAGGAGCCTCGACTTGCTTGATGGATCTTGAGACAGTCCCCATGAACACTGTACCAAGTCTAGAGGGACCCTGAGGTGAAATGAGCAATGCAAAGGAGTCTCCATGTACTCTAAATCAACTCGAGATGAGGCCCGATTCCCCTGCATTGACTCCAGAGCCATCCCCCCTTCCCCATCAAACATGACCAGAGGCTTGACTTCTTTAGGCAACTCCAGAGATTTCCCGAGAACACTGTATCAAGTCTAGAGGAACACCAATTTCAGCACAGCAACTCGAGGAATGCTCCATGTACCCCAAATCGTCTCGAGATGAGAGCTGATTCCCTGGTTAGATTCATGAAGTATGTATACATTTCCACAAGCACCTGTAGAGGAGGTTTCTCTCAGCAATAGGTATGTGGGAGGGATCCTGAGTTTGCTGCCTCAAGTGGAATATACACCGAGAAGCCCTGACTCGAAAGTAGGTCCAGGATGTCCTGCAGTGGCTTGAATACAGGCTCGTCTTTCATCTCACAAGATGAAGGGATGTCTGAATCCCCAGTGTAGACCTTAGAGAAAACCCTAGGACCCCGTCTCATTTCGTCGGAATGCCTTACATCCCTTTGACACGTCGAGAGGCACACGGAGTTCACAGCTTCAAAAGGTAACGATGCCTGACTCCTCTTGAACATGGATAGGAATCCCAATATCCCTGTGGCTACTGGAAAGGGACCCTGGGTCTCCCGCCTCACCTCGAAAACCGTCCCTTTTGCCCTGACAAGCAACGAAGATTTTCCTGATGTCTCCCTCGTAATTCGACAGGAATCATGACGTCGCTGAACAAACACGAATTTTGAAGGGCCATCCCCGCCGTAACTCGAGAATATACCCCAGGTCCCCGCCGCAACTCGAGAAAAACCATGAGACTTCTCCTTCGAAGCACAATGAGGTCCGATTGCCCTGCATTGCATTCAGAGCAATTCCGTGATCCCCATCAAACATGTAAGGAGCCTCGACTTGCTTGATGGATCTTGAGACAGTCCCCATGAACACTGTACCAAGTCTAGAGGGACCCTGAGTTGAAATGAGCAACGCAAAGTGTCTCCATGTACTCTAAATCAACTCGAGATGAGGCCCGATTCCCCTGCATTGACTCCAGAGCCATCCCCCTTCCCCATCAAACATGACCAGAGGCTTGACTTCCTTTAGGCAACTCCAGAGATTCCCCGAGAACACCGTCTCAAATCTAGAGGAACACCAATTTCAGCACAGCAACTCGAGGAATGCTCCATGTGCCCCAAATCGTCTCGAGATGAGAGCTGATTCCCTGGCTTAGTTCATGAAGACGTATACCAACTTTCCACAAGCACCTCAGAGGAGGCTTCTCTCAGCAATAGGTATGTGGGAGGGATCCTGAGTTTGCTGCCTCAAGTGGAATATACACCGTGAAGTCCTGACTCGAAAGTAGGTCGGATTCCTTGCAGTGGCTTGAATACAGGCTCGTCTTTCATCTCACAAGATGAAGGATGTCTGAATCCCCAGTGTAGACCCTAGAGAAAACCCTAGGTCCCTGTCTCATTTCGTCGGAATGCCTTATATCCCTTTGACACCTCGAGAGGCACGCGGAGTTCACTGCTTCAAAAGGTGACGATGCCTGACTCCTCTTGAACATGGATAGGAATCCGAATATCCCTGTGGCAACTGGAAAGGGACCCTGGGTCTCCCGCCTCACCTCGAAAACCGTCCCTTTTGCCCTGACAAGCACGAAGAGATTCCTGATGTCTCCCTCGTAATTCGACAGGAATCATGACGTCGCTGAAAAAGACGAATTTTGAAGGGCCATCCCCGCCGTAACTCGAGAATATACCCCAGGTCCCCGCCGCAACTCGAGAAAAACCATGAGACTTCTCCTTCGAAGCGCGATGAGGTCCGATTGCCCTGCATTGCATGCAGAGCAATTCCGTGATCCCCATCAAACATGTAAGGAGCCTCGACTTGCTTGATGGATCTTGAGACAGTCCCCATGAACACTGTACCAAGTCTAGAGGGACCCTGAGGTGAAATGAGCAACGCAAAGGTCTCCATGTACTCTAAATCAACTCGAGATGAGGCCCGATTCCCCTGCATTGACTCCAGAGCCATCCCCCCTTCCCCATCAAACATGACCAGAGGCTTGACTTCCTTTAGGCAACTCCAGAGATTCCCCGAGAACACCGTACAAATCTAGAGGAACACCAATTTCAGCACAGCAACTCGAGGAATGCTCCATGTGCCCCAAATCGTCTCGAGATGAGAGCTGATTCCCTGGATTAGATTCATGAAGTATGTTACATCCCACAAGCACCTGTAGAGGAGGCTTCTCTCAGCAATAGGTATGTGGGAGGGATCCTGAGTTTGCTGCCTCAAGTGGAATATACACGAGAAGCCTGACTCGAAAGTAGGTCGGATTTCCTTGCAGTGGCTTGAATACAGGCTCGTCTTTCATCTCACAAGATGAAGGATGTCTGAATCCCCAGTGTAGACCCTAGAGAAAACCCTAGGTCCCTGTCTCATTTCGTCGGAATGCCTTATATCCCTTTGACACCTCGAGAGGCACGCGGAGTTCACTGCTTCAAAAGGTGACGATGCCTGACTCCTCTTGAACATGGATAGGAATCCGAATATCCCTGTGGCTACTGGAAAGGGACCTGGGTCTCCCGCCTCACCTCGAAAAGCGTCCCTTTTGCCCTGACAAGCACGAAGATTTTCCTGAGGTCTCCCTCGTAATTCGACAGGAATCATGACGTCGCTGTATAAACACGACTTTTGAAGGGCCATCCCCGCCGTAACTCGAGAATATACCCCAGGTCCCCGCCGCAACTCGAGAAAAACCATGAGACTTCTCCTTCGAAGCGCGATGAGGTCCGATTGCCCTGCATTGCATGCAGAGCAATTCCGTGATCCCCATCAAACATGTAAGGAAGCCTCGACTTGCTTGATGGATCTTGAGACAGTCCCCATGAACACTGTCCCAAGTCTAGAGGGACCCTGAGGTGAAATGAGCAACGCAAAGTGTCTCCATGTACTCTAAATCAACTCGAGATGAGGCCCGATTCCCTGCATTGACTCCAGAGCCATCCCCCCTTCCCCATCAAACACGACCAGATGGCTTGACTTCCTTTAGGCAACTCCAGAGATTTCCCGAGAACACTGTACTCAAGTCTAGAGGAACACCAATTTCAGCACAGCAACTCGAGGAATGCTCCATGTGCCCCAAATCGTCTCGAGATGAGAGCTGATTCCCTGGTTTAGTCTCAAGACGTATACCAACTTTCCTCAAGCACCTCAAGAGGAGGCTTCTCTCAGCAATAGGTATGTGGGAGGGATCCTGAGTTTGCTGCCTCAAGTGGAATATACACCGTGAAGCCCTGACTCGAAAGGAGGCCGGATTTCCTTGCTGTGGCTCGAATACAGGATCGTCTTTCATCTCACAAGATGAAGGGATGTCTGAATCCCTTCTAGAGACCTTAGAGAAATCCCTAGGTTCCCACCTCATTTCGATGGAATGCCTCTCATCCATTTGATACCTCGAGAGGCACGCGAAGTTCACTGCTTCAAAAGGTGACGATGCCTGACTCCTCTTGAACATTGATAGGAATCCCAATATCCCTGTGGCAACTGGAAAGGGACAATGGGTCTCCCGCCTCACCTCTAGAACCGTCTCTTTTGCACTGCCAAGCATCGAAGAATTCCAGATGTGTCCCTCGTAACTAGACAGGAGTCGGGACAGCGCTGAACAACACGAATTTTGAAGGGCCATCCCGGCCGTAACTCGAGAATATACCCCAGGTCCCCGCCGCAACTCGAGAAAAACCATGAGAGTTCCCCCTCGAAGAGAGATGTGGCCCGATTCCCCTGCATTGCATGCAGAGCAATTCCGTGATCCCCATCAAACATGCAAGAAGCCTCGACTTGCTTGATGGTCCTCGAGACAGTCCCCGAGAACACTGTCACAAGTTTAGAGGGACCCTGAGGTCACCCCAGCACGTGAAGGAGCTCCATGTACCCGAAATCAACTCAAGATGAGGCCCGATTCCCCTGCATTGACTCCAGAGCCATCCCCCTTCCCCATCAAACATGACCAGAGGCTTGACTTCCTTTAGGCAACTCCAGAGATTCCCCGAGAACACCGTGCAAAGTCTAGAGGAACACCAAATTTAGCACAGCAACTCGAGGAATGCTCCTTGTACCCCAAATCAACGAGAAGAGAGCTGATTCCCTGGCTTAGATTCATGACATATGCTACATTCCACAAGCACCTGTAGAGGAGGCTTCTCTCAGCAATAGGTATGTGGGAGAGATCCTGAGTGTGCTGCCTCAAGTGGAATATACACGTAGAAGACCTGACTCGAAAGTAGGTCGGATTTCCTTGCAGTGGCTTGAATACAGGCTCGTCATTCATCTCACAAGATGAACGGATGTCTGAATCCCCAGTGTAGACCCTAGAGAAAACCCTAGGTCCCTGTCTCATTTCGTCGGAATGCCTTATATCCCTTTGACACCTCGAGAGGCACGCGGAGTTCACTGCTTGAAAAGGTGACGATGCCTGACTCCTCTTGAACATGGATAGGAATCCGAATATCCCTGTGGCTACTGGAAAGGGACCCTGTGTCTCCCACCTCACCTCGAAAAGCGTCCCTTTTGCCCTGACAAGCGACGAAGAGATTCCTGAGGTCTCCCTCGTAATTCGACAGGAATCATGACGTCGCTTAATAAACACGACTTTTGAAGGGCCATCCCCGCCGTAACTCGGGAATATACCCCAGGTCCCCGCCGCAACTCCAGAAAAAAACCATGAGACTTCTCCTTCGAAGCGCGATGAGGTCCGATTGCCCTGCATTGCATGCAGAGCAATTCCGTGATCCCCATCAAACATGTAAGGAGCCTCGACTTGCTTGATGGAACTTGAGACAGTCCCCATGAACACTGTCCCAAGTCTAGAGGGACCCTGAGGTGAAATGAGCAATGGAAAGTGTCTCCATGTACTCTAAATCAACTCGAGATGAGGCCCGATTCCCAAGCATTGACTCCAGAGCCATCCCCCGTTCCCCATCAAACACGACCAGTGGCTTGACTTCCTTTAGGCAACTCCAGAGATTTCCCGAGAACACTGTCTCAAGTCTAGAGGAACACCAATTTCAGCACAGCAACTCGAGGAATGCTCCAATGTGACCAAATCGTCTCGAGATGAGAGCTGATTCCCTGGTTTAGTCTCAAGACGTATACCAACTTTCCTCAAGCACCTCAAGAGGAGGCTTCTCTCAGCAATAGGTATGTGGGAGGGACCCTGAGTTTGCTGCCTCAAGTGGAATATACACCGAGAAGCCCTGACTCGAAAGGAGGCCGGATTTCCTTGCTGTGGCTGGAATACAGGCTCGTCTTTCATCTCACAAGGAAGGGATGTCTGAATCCCTTCTAGAGACCTTAGAGAAAACTAGGTCCCTGCCGCATTTCGATGGAATGCCTCTCATCCATTTGATACATCGAGAGGCACGCGAAGATCACTGCTTCAAAAGGTGACGATGCCTGACTCCTCTTGAACATTGATAGGAATCCCAATATCCCTGTGGCAACTGGAAAGGGACAATGGGTCTCCCCGCCTCACCTCAAGAACCGTCTCTTTTGCACTGCCAAGCATCGAAGATATTCCAGAGGTGTCCCTCGTAACTAGACAGGAGTCCTGACATCGCTGAACAGACACGAATTTTGAAGGGCCATCCCGGCCGTAACTCGAGAATATACCCCAGGTCCCCGCCGCAACTCGAGAAAAACCATGAGAGTTCCCCTCGAAGTGAGATGTGGCCCGATTCCCCTGCATTGCATGCAGAGCAATTCCGTGATCCCCATCAAACATGCAAGAAGCCTCGACTTGCTTGAAGGATCCTTGAGACAGTCCCAAGAACACTGTCACAACTTTAGAGGGACCCTGAGGTCACCCAAGCAACGTGAAAGGAGCTCCATGTACCCGAAATCAACTCAAGATGTGGGCCCGATTCCCCTGCATTGACTCCAGAGCCATCCCCTCTTCCCATCAAACATGACCAGAATCTTGACTTCTTTAGGCAACTCCAGAGATTCCCCGAGAACACTGTATCAAGTCTAGAGGAACACCAAATTTAGCACAGCAACTCGAGGAATGCTCCATGTACCCCAAATCGTCTCGAGATGAGAGCTGATTCCCTGGCTTAGATTCATGAAGTATGTTACATCCCACAAGCACCTGTAGAGGAGGTTTCTCTCAGCAATAGGTATGTGGGAGGGATCCTGAGTTTGCTGCCTCAAGTGGAATATACACCGAGAAGCCCTGACTAGAAAGTAGGTCGGATGTCCTGGCAGTGGCTTGAATACAGGCTCTTCCTTCATCTCACAAGATGAACGGATGTCTGAATCCCAGTGTAGACCTTAGAGAAAACCCTAGGTCCCTGTCTCATTTCGTCGGAATGCCTTACATCCCTTTGACACGTCGAGAGGCACACGGAGTCACAGATTCAAAAGATAACGATGCCTGACTCCTCTTGAACATGGATAGGAATCCGAATATCCCTGTGGCTACTGGAAAGGGACCCTGTGTTTCCCGCCTCACCTCGAAAAGCGTCCCTTTTGCCCTAACAAGCGACGAAGATTTTCCTGATGTCTCCCTCGTAATTCGACAGGAATCATGACGTCGCTGTATAAAACACGAATTTTGAAGGGCCATCCCCGCCGTAACTCGAGAATATAACCCAGGTCCCCGCCGCAACTAGAGAAAAAACCATGAGACTTCTCCTTCGAAGCACAATGAGGTCCGATTGCCCTGCATTGAATTCAGAGCAATTCCGTGATCACCATCAAACATGTAAGGAGCCTCGACTTGCTTGATGGATCTTGAGACAGTCCCCATGAACACTGTACCAAGTCTAGAGGGACCCTGAGTTGAAATGAGCAACGCAAAGTGTCTTCATGTACTCTAAATAAACTCGAGATGAGGCCCGATTCCCCTGCATTGACTCCAGAGCCATCCCCCCTTCCCCATCAAACATGACCAGAGACTTGACTTCTTTAGGCAACTCCAGAGATTCCCCGAGAACACCGTACCAAGTCTAGAGGAACACCAATTTCAGCACAGCAACTCGAGGAATGCTACATGTGCCCCAAATCGTCCCGAGATGAGAGCTCATTCCCTGGTTTAGTCTCAAGACGTATACCAACTTTCCTCAAGCACCTCATGAGCAGGCTTCTCTCAGCAATAGGTATGTGGGAGGGATCCTGAGTTTGCTGCCTCAAGTGGAATATACACCGTGTAGTCCTGACTCGAAACAAGGTCAGATTCCTTGCAGTGGCTTGAATACAGTCTCATCTTTCATCTCACAAGATGAAGGGTTGTCTGAATCCGCAATGTAGACCCTAGAGAGAACCATAGGTCCGCGTTTCATTTCGTGGGAATGCCTTACATACTTTTTGACACCTTGAGACGCACGCGGAGTTCACTGCTTCAAAAGGTGACGATGCCTGACTCCTCTTGAACATGGATAGGAATCTCAATATCCCTCTGGCAACTGTAAAGGGACGCTGGGTCTCCCCGCCTCACCTCGAGAACCGTCCCTTTTGCCCTGACAAACAACGAGAAGATTCCTGAGGTGTCACTCGTAACTCGACAGGAGTCCTGACGTCGCTGAAGAAACACGAGATTTGAAGGGCCATTCCCGCCGAATCTCGAGAATATAGCCGAGGTCCCCGCCGCACCTCGAGAAAAACCATGAGACTTCTCCTTCGAAGCGCGATGAGGTCCGATTGCCCTGCATTGCATGCAGGGCCATTCCGTGATCCCCATCAAAAATGAATGGAGCCTCTATTTGCTTGATGGATCTTGAGACAGACCCCATGAACACTGTCCAAAGGCTAGAGGGACCCTGAGGTGAAATCAGCAACGCAAAGGGTCTCCATGTACTCTAAATCAACTCGAGATAAGGCATGATTCCCCTGCAATGACTCCAGAGCCATCCCTCGTTCCCCATCAAACACGACCAATGGCTTGACTTCCTTTAGGCAACTCCAGAGATTTTACCAAAACACTGTCTCAAATCTAGAGGAACACCAATTTCAGCACAGCAACTCGAGGAATGCTCCATGTACCCCAAATCGTCTCGAGATGAGAGCTGATTCCCTGGATTAGATTCATGAAGTATGTTACATCCCACAAGCACCTGTAGAGGAGGTTTCTCTCAGCAATCGGTATGTGGGAGGGATCCTGAGTTTGCTGCCTCAAGGGAATATACACCGAGAAGCCCTGACTTGAAAGTAGGTCGGATGTCCTGGCAGAGGCTTGAATACAGACTCGTCTTTCATCTCACAAGTGAACGGATGTCTGAATCCCCAGTGTAGACCCTAGGAAAAACCCGAGGACCCTGTTTCATTTCGTCGGAATGCCTTATATCCCTTTGACACGTCGAGAGGCACACGGAGTTCACAGCTTCAAAAGGTAACAATGCCTGACTCCTCTTGAACATGGATAGGAATCTGAATATCCCTGTGGCTACTGGAAGGGGACCCTGAGTCTCCCGCCTCACCTCGAAAAGCGTCCCTTTTGCCGTAACAAGCGACGAAGATTTTCCTGATGTCTCCCTCGTAATTCGACAGGAATCATGTCGTCACTGTATAAACACGACTTTTGAAGAGCTATCCCCGCCGTAACTCGAGAATATACCCCAGATCCCCGACGCAACTCGAGAAAAACCGTGAGACTTCTCCTTCGAAGTGTGAATGAGGTCCGATTGCCCTGCATTGAATTCAGAGCAATTCCGTGATACCCATCAAACATGTAAGAAGCCTCGACTTGCTTGATGGATCTTGAGACAGTCCCCATGAACACTGTACCAAGTCAAGAGGGACCCTGAGTTGAAATGAGCAACGCAAAGTGTCTTCATGTACTCTAAATCAACTCGGGATGATGCCCGATTCCACTGCATTGACTCCAGAGCCATCCCCCCTTCCCCTTCAAACATGACCAGAGACTTGACTTCTTTAGGCAACTCCAGAGATTCCCCGAGAACACCGTACCAAGTCTAGAGGAACACCAATTTCAGCACAGCAACTCGAGGAATGCTACATGTGCCCCAAATCATCTCGAGATGAGAGCTCATTCCCTGGTTTAGTCTCAAGACGTATACCAACTTTCCTCAAGCACCTCAAGAGGAGGCTTCTCTCAGCAACAGGTATGTGGGAGGATCCTGAGTTTGCTGCCTCAAGTGGAATATACACCGTGAAGCCCTGACTCGAAAGGAGGCCGGATTTCCTTGCTGTGGCTCGAATGCAGGATAGTATTTCTTATCACAAGATGAAGGGATGTCTGAATCCCTTCTAGAGACATTAGAGAAATCCAAGGTTCCCACCTCATTTCGATGGAATGCCTCTCATCCATTTGATACCTCGAGAGGCACGCGAAGTTCACTGCTTCAAAAGGTGACGATGTCTGACTGCTCTTCAACATTGATAGAATCCCAATATCCCTCTGGCAACTGGAAAGGGACAATGGGTCTCCCGCCTCACCTCTAGAACCGTCTCTTTTGCACTGCCAAGCATCGAAGAAATTCCAGATGTGTCCCTCCTAACTAGACAAGAGTCGGGACAGCGCTGAACAAACACGAATTTTGAAGGGCCATCCCGGCCGTAATCGAGAATATACCGCAGATCACCGCCGCAACTCGATAAAAACCATGAGAGTTCCCCCTCGAAGAGAGATGTGGCCCGATTCCCCTGCAATGCATGCAGAGCAATTCCGTGATCCCCATCAAACATGCAAGAATCCTCGACTTGCTTGTCGGTCCTCGAGACAGCACCGAGAACACTGTCACAAGTTTAGAGGGACCCTGAGGTCACCCCAGCAACGTGAAGGAGCTCCATGTACCCGAAATCAACTCAAGATGAGGCCCGATTCACCTGCATTGACACCAGAGCCATCCCCCCTTCCCCATCAAACATGACCAGAGGCTTGACTTCCTTTAGGCAACTCCAGAAATTCCCCGAGAACACCGTGCAAAGTCTAGAGGAACACCAAATTTAGCACAGCAACTCGAGGAATGCTCCTTGTACCCCAAATCAACTCGAGAAGAGAGCTGATTCCGTGGCTTAGATTCATGACATATGCTACATTCCACAAGCACCTGTAGCGGAGGCTTCTCTCAGCAATAGGTATGTGGGAGAGATTCTGAGTGTGCTGCCTCAAGTGGAATATACACGTAGAAGACCTGACTCGAAAGTAGGTCGGATTTCCTTGCAGTGGCTTGAATACAGGCTCGTCATTCATCTCACAATATGAACGGATGTCTGAATCCCCAGTGTAAACCCTAGAGAAAACCCTAGGCCCCTGTCTCATTTCGTCGGAATGCCTTATATCCCTTTGACACCTCGAGAGGCACGCGGAGTTCACTGCTTGAAAAGGTGACGATGCCTGACTCCTCTTGAACATGGATAGGAATCCGAATATCCCTGTGGCTACTGGAAAGGGACCCTGTGTCTCCCACCCTCACCTCGAAAAGCGTCCCTTTTGCCCTGACAAGCGACGAAGAGATTCCTGAGGTCTCCCTCGTAATTCGACAGGAATCATGACGTCGCTTAATAAACACGACTTTTGAAGGGCCATCCCCGCCGTAACTCGGGAATATACCCCAGGTCCCCGCCGCAACTCCAGAAAAACCATGATACATCTCCTTCGAAGCGCGATGAGGTCCGATTGCCCTGCACAGCATGCAGAGCAATTCCGTGATCCCCATCAAACATGTAGGGAGCCTCAATTTGCTTGATGGAACTTGAGACAGTCCCCATGAACACTGTCCCAAGTCTAGAGGGACCCTGAGGTGAAGTGAGCAATGGAAAGTGTCTCCATGTACTCTAAATCAACACGAGATGAGGCCCGATTCCCAAGCATTGACTCCAGAGCCATCACCCCCTTCCCCATCAAACACGACCAGTGGCTTGACTTCCTTTAGGCAACTCCAGAGATTTCCCAGAAACACTGTCTCACAACTAGAGGAACACCAATTTCAGCACAGCAACTCGAGGAATGCTCCAATTGACACAAATCGTCTCGAGATGAGAGCTGATTCCCTGGTTTAGTCTCAAGACGTATACCAAAGTTATTCAAGCACTTCAAGAGGAGGCTTCTCTCAGTAATAGGTATGTGGGAGGGACCCTGAGTTTGCTGCCTCAAGTGGAATATACACCGAGAAGCCCTGACTCGAAAGGAGGCCGGATTTCCTTGCTGTGGCTGGAATACAGACTTGTCTTTCATCTCACAAGGTGAAGGGATGTCTGAATCCCTTCTAGAGACCTTAGAGAAATGCTAGGTCCCTGCCGCATTTCGATGGAATGCCTCTCATTCATTTGATACATCGAGAGGAACGCGAAGATCACTGCTTCAAAAGGTGACGATGCCTGACTCCTCTTGTACATTGATAGGAATCCCAATATCCCTGTGGCAACTGGAAAGGGACAATGGGTCTCCCGCCTCACCTTAAGAACCGTCTTTTGCACTGCCAAGCATCGAAGATATTCCAGGGATGTCCCTCTTTACTAGACAGGAGTCCTGACATCGCTGAACAGACACGAATTTTGAGGGCCATCCCGGCCGTAACTCGACAATATACCCCAGGTTCCCGCTGCAACTCGAGAAAAACCATGAGAGTTCCCCCATCGAAGTGAGATGTGGCCCGATTCCCCTGCATTGCATGCAGAGCAATTCCGTGATCCCCATCAAACATGCAAGAAGCCTCGACTTGCTTGAAGCTCCTTGAGACAGTCCCAAGAACACTGTCACAACTTTAGAGGGACCCTGAGGTCACCCAAGCAACGTGAAGGAGCTCCATGTACCCGAAATCAACTCAAGATGTGGCCCGATTCCTCTGCATTGACTCCAGAGCCATCCCCTCTTCCCCATCAAACATGACCAGAATCTTGAATTCTTTAGGCAACTCCAGAGATTCCCCGAGAACACTGTATCAAGTCTAGTGGAACACCAAATTTAGCACAGCAAAACGAGGAATGCTCCATGTACCCCAAATCGTCTCGAGATGAGAGCTGATTCCCTGGCTTAGATTCATGAAGTATGTTACATCCCACAAGCACCTGTAGAGGAGGTTTCTCTCAGCAATAGGTATGTGGGAGGGATCCTGAGTTTGCTGCCTCAAGTGGAATATACACCGAGAAGCCCTGACTAGAAAGTAGGTCGGATGTCCTGGCAGTGGCTTGAATACAGGCTCTTCCTTCATCTCACAAGATGAACGGATGTCTGAATCTCCAGTGTAGACCTTAGAGAAAACCCTAGGACCCTGTCTCATTTCGTCGGAATGCCTTACATCCCTTTGACACGTCGAGAGGCACACGGAGTTCACAGATTCAAAAGATAACGATGCCTGACTCCTCTTGCACATGGATAGGAATCCGAATATCCCTGTGGCTACTGGAAAGGGACCCTGTGTTTCCCGCCTCACCTCGAAAAGCGTCCCCTTTGCCCTAACAAGCGACGAAGAAGATTTTCCTGATGTCTCCCTCGTAATTCGACAGGAATCATGACGTCGCTGTATAAACACGAATTTTGAAGGGCCATCCCCGCCGTAACTCGAGAATATAACCCAGGTCCCCGCCGCAACTAGAGAAAAACCATGAGACTTCTCCTTCGAAGCACAATGAGGTCCGATTGCCCTGCATTGAATTCAGAGCAATTCCGTGATCACCATCAAACATGTAAGGAGCCTCGACTTGCTTGATGGATCTTGAGACAGTCCCCATGAACACTGTACCAAGTCTAGAGGGACCCTGAGTTGAAATGATGAGCAACGCAAAGTGTCTTCATGTACTCTAAATAAACTCGAGATGAGGCCCGATTCCCCTGCATTGACTCCAGAGCCATCCCCCCTTCCCTATCAAACATGACCAGAGACTTGACTTCTTTAGGCAACTCCAGAGATTCCCCGAGAACACCGTACCAAGTCTAGAGGAACACCAATTTCAGCACAGCAACTCGAGGAATGCTACATGTGCCCCAAATCGTCCGAGATGAGAGCTCATTCCCTGGTTTAGTCTCAAGACGTATACCAACTTTCCTCAAGCACCTCATGAGCAGGCTTCTCTCAGCAATAGGTATGTGGGAGGGATCCTGAGTTTGCTGCCTCAAGTGGAATATACACCGTGTAGTCCTGACTCGAAACAAGGTCAGATTCCTTGCAGTGGCTTGAATACAGTCTCATCTTTCATCTCACAAGATGAAGGGTTGTCTGAATCCGCAATGTAGACCCTAGAGAGAACCATAGGTCCGCGTTTCATTTCGTGGGAATGCCTTACATACTTTTGACACCTTGAGACGCACGCGGAGTTCACTGCTTCAAAAGGTGACGATGCCTGACTCCTCTTGAACATGGATAGGAATCTCAATATCCCTCTGGCAACTGTAAAGGGACGCTGGGTCTCCACCCTCACCTCGAGAACCGTCCCTTTTGCCCTGACAAACAACGAGAAGATTCCTGAGGTGTCACTCGTAACTCGACAGGAGTCCTGACGTCGCTGAAGAAAGACGAGATTTGAAGGGCCATTCCCGCCGAATCTCGAGAATATAGCCGAGGTCCCCGCCGCACCTCGAGAAAAACCATGAGACTTCTCCTTCGAAGCGCGATGAGGTCCGATTGCCCTGCATTGCATGCAGGGCCATTCCGTGATCCCCATCAAAAATGAATGGAGCCTCTATTTGCTTGATGGATCTTGAGACAGACCCCATGAACACTGTCCAAAGGCTAGAGGGACCCTGAGGTGAAATCAGCAACGCAAAGGGTCTCCATGTACTCTAAATCAACTCGAGATAAGGCATGATTCCCCTGCAATGACTCCAGAGCCATCCCTCGTTCCCCATCACACACGACCAATGGCTTGACTTCCTTTAGGCAACTCCAGAGATTTTACCAGAACACTGTCTCAAATCTAGAGGAACACCAATTTCAGCACAGCAACTCGAGGAATGCTCCATGTACCCCAAATCGTCTCGAGATGAGAGCTGATTCCCTGGATTAGATTCATGAAGTATGTTACATCCCACAAGCACCTGTAGAGGAGGTTTCTCTCAGCAATCGGTATGTGGGAGGGATCCTGAGTTTGCTGCCTCAAGGGAATATACACCGAGAAGCCCTGACTTGAAAGTAGGTCGGATGTCCTGGCAGAGGCTTGAATACAGACTCGTCTTTCATCTCACAAGTTGAGCGGATGTCTGAATCCCCAGTGTAGACCTTAGGGAAAACCCGAGGACCCTGTTTCATTTCGTCGGAATGCCTTATATCCCTTTGACACGTCGAGAGGCACACGGAGTTCACAGCTTCAAAAGGTAACAATGCCTGACTCCTCTTGAACATGGATAGGAATCTGAATATCCCTGTGGCTACTGGAAGGGGACCCTGAGTCTCCCGCCTCACCTCGAAAAGCGTCCCTTTTGCCGTAACAAGCGACGAAGATTTTCCTGATGTCTCCCTCGTAATTCGACAGGAATCATGTCGTCACTGTATAAACACGACTTTTGAAGAGCTATCCCCGCCGTAACTCGAGAATATACCCCAGATCCCCGACGCAACTCGAGAAAAACCGTGAGACTTCTCCTTCGAAGTGAATGAGGTCCGATTGCCCTGCATTGAATTCAGAGCAATTCCGTGATACCCATCAAACATGTAAGAAGCCTCGACTTGCTTGATGGATCTTGAGACAGTCCCCATGAACACTGTACCAAGTCAAGAGGGACCCTGAGTTGAAATGAGCAACGCAAAGTGTCTTCATGTACTCTAAATCAACTCGGGATGATGCCCGATTCCACTGCATTGACTCCAGAGCCATCCCCCCTTCCCCTTCAAACATGACCAGAGACTTGACTTCTTTAGGCAACTCCAGAGATTCCCCGAGAACACCGTACCAAGTCTAGAGGAACACCAATTTCAGCACAGCAACTCGAGGAATGCTACATGTGCCCCAAATCATCTCGAGATGAGAGCTCATTCCCTGGTTTAGTCTCAAGACGTATACCAACTTTCCTCAAGCACCTCAAGAGGAGGCTTCTCTCAGCAACAGGTATGTGGGAAGGATCCTGAGTTTGCTGCCTCAAGTGGAATATACACCGTGAAGCCCTGACTCGAAAGGAGGCCGGATTTCCTTGCTGTGGCTCGAATGCAGGATAGTATTTCTTATCACAAGATGAAGGGATGTCTGAATCCCTTCTAGAGACATTAGAGAAATCCAAGGTTCCCACCTCATTTCGATGGAATGCCTCTCATCCATTTGATACCTCGAGAGGCACGCGAAGTTCACTGCTTCAAAAGGTGACGATGTCTGTTTGCTCTCTTGAACATTGATAGAATCCCAATATCCCTCTGGCAACTGGAAAGGGACAATGGGTCTCCCGCCTCACCTCTAGAACCGTCTCTTTTGCACTGCCAAGCATCGAAGAAATTCCAGATGTGTCCCTCCTAACTAGACAAGAGTCGGGACAGCGCTGAACAAACACGAATTTTGAAGGGCCATCCCGGCCGTAATCGAGAATATACCCCAGATCACCGCCGCAACTCGATAAAAACCATGAGAGTTCCCCCTCGAAGAGAGATGTGGCCCGATTCCCCTGCAATGCATGCAGAGCAATTCCGTGATCCCCATCAAACATGCAAGAATCCTCGACTTGCTTGTCGGTCCTCGAGACAGCACCGAGAACACTGTCACAAGTTTAGAGGGACCCTGAGGTCACCCCAGCAACGTGAAGGAGCTCCATGTACCCGAAATCAACTCAAGATGAGGCCCGATTCACCTGCATTGACACCAGAGCCATCCCCCCTTCCCCATCAAACATGACCAGAGGCTTGACTTCCTTTAGGCAACTCCAGAAATTCCCCGAGAACACCGTGCAAAGTCTAGAGGAACACCAAATTTAGCACAGCAACTCGAGGAATGCTCCTTGTACCCCAAATCAACTCGAGAAGAGAGCTGATTCCGTGGCTTAGATTCATGACATATGCTACATTCCACAAGCACCTGTAGCGGAGGCTTCTCTCAGCAATAGGTATGTGGGAGAGATCCTGAGTGTGCTGCCTCAAGTGGAATATACACGTAGAAGACCTGACTCGAAAGTAGGTCGGATTTCCTTGCAGTGGCTTGAATACAGGCTCGTCATTCATCTCACAATATGAACGGATGTCTGAATCCCCAGTGTAAACCCTAGAGAAAACCCTAGGCCCCTGTCTCATTTCGTCGGAATGCCTTATATCCCTTTGACACCTCGAGAGGCACGCGGAGTTCACTGCTTGAAAAGGTGACGATGCCTGACTCCTCTTGAACATGGATAGGAATCCGAATATCCCTGTGGCTACTGGAAAGGGACCCTGTGTCTCCCACCTCACCTCGAAAAGCGTCCCTTTTGCCCTGACAAGCGACGAAGAGATTCCTGAGGTCTCCCTCGTAATTCGACAGGAATCATGACGTCGCTTAATAAACACGACTTTTGAAGGGCCATCCCCCGCCGTAACTCGGGAATATACCCCAGGTCCCCGCCGCAACTCCAGAAAAACCATGATACATCTCCTTCGAAGCGCGATGAGGTCCGATTGCCCTGCACAGCATGCAGAGCAATTCCGTGATCCCCATCAAACATGTAGGGAGCCTCAATTTGCTTGATGGAACTTGAGACAGTCCCCATGAACACTGTCCCAAGTCTAGAGGGACCCTGAGGTGAAGTGAGCAATGGAAAGTGTCTCCATGTACTCTAAATCAACACGAGATGAGGCCCGATTCCCAAGCATTGACTCCAGAGCCATCCCCGTTCCCCATCAAACACGACCAGTGGCTTGACTTCCTTTAGGCAACTCCAGAGATTTCCCCGAGAACACTGTCTCAAGTCTAGAGGAACACCAATTTCAGCACAGCAACTCGAGGAATGCTCCAATTGACACAAATCGTCTCGAGATGAGAGCTGATTCCCTGGTTTAGTCTCAAGACGTATACCAAAGTTATTCAAGCACTTCAAGAGGAGGCTTCTCTCAGTAATAGGTATGTGGGAGGGACCCTGAGTTTGCTGCCTCAAGTGGAATATACACCGAGAAGCCCTGACTCGAAAGGAGGCCGGATTTCCTTGCTGTGGCTGGAATACAGACTTGTCTTTCATCTCACAAGGTGAAGGGATGTCTGAATCCCTTCTAGAGACCTTAGAGAAATGCTAGGTCCCTGCCGCATTTCGATGGAATGCCTCTCATTCATTTGATACATCGAGAGGAACGCGAAGATCACTGCTTCAAAAGGTGACGATGCCTGACTCCTCTTGTACATTGATAGGAATCCCAATATCCCTGTGGCAACTGGAAAGGGACAATGGGTCTCCCGCCTCACCTTAAGAACCGTCTCTTTTGCACTGCCAAGCATCGAAGATATTCCAGGGATGTCCCTCTTTACTAGACAGGAGTCCTGACATCGCTGAACAGACACGAATTAGGAGGGCCATCCCCGGCCGTAACTCGACAATATACCCCAGGTTCCCGCTGCAACTCGAGAAAAACCATGAGAGTTTCCCCATCGAAGTGAGATGTGGCCCGATTCCCCTGCATTGCATGCAGAGCAATTCCGTGATCCCCATCAAACATGCAAGAAGCCTCGACTTGCTTGAAGCTCCTTGAGACAGTCCCAAGAACACTGTCACAACTTTAGAGGGACCCTGAGGTCACCCAAGCAACGTGAAGGAGCTCCATGTACCCGAAATCAACTCAAGATGTGGCCCGATTCCTCTGCATTGACTCCAGAGCCATCCCCTCTTCCTCATCAAACATGACCAGAATCTTGAATTCTTTAGGCAACTCCAGAGATTCCCCGAGAACACTGTATCAAGTCTAGTGGAACACCAAATTTAGCACAGCAAAACGAGGAATGCTCCATGTACCCCAAATCGTCTCGAGATGAGAGCTGATTCCCTGGCTTAGATTCATGAAGTATGTTACATTTCCACAAGCACCTGTAGAGGAGGTTTCTCTCAGCAATAGGTATGTGGGAGGGATCCTGAGTTTGCTGCCTCAAGTGGAATATACACCGAGAAGCCCTGACTAGAAAGTAGGTCGGATGTCCTGGCAGTGGCTTGAATACAGGCTCTTCTTTCATCTCACAAGATGAACGGATGTCTGAATCTCCAGTGTAGACCTTAGAGAAAACCCTAGGTCCCCCTCTCATTTCGTCGGAATGCCTTACATCCCTTTGACACGTCGAGAGGCACACGGAGTTCACAGATTCAAAAGATAACGATGCCTGACTCCTCTTGCACATGGATAGGAATCCGAATATCCCTGTGGCTACTGGAAAGGGACCCTGTGTCTCCCGCCTCACCTCGAAAAGCGTCCCTTTTGCCCTAACAAGCAACGAAAAGATTTTCCTGATGTCTCCCTCGTAATTCGACAGGAATCATGACGTCGCTGTAAAAACACGAATTTTGAAGGGCCATCCCCGCCGTAACTCGAGAATATAACCCAGGTCCCCGCCGCAACTAGAGAAAAAACCATGAGACTTCTCCTTCGAAGCACAATGAGGTCCGATTGCCCTGCA
Source organism: Odocoileus hemionus (assembly GCA_020976825.1). Lineage (NCBI taxonomy): Eukaryota > Metazoa > Chordata > Mammalia > Artiodactyla > Cervidae > Odocoileus > Odocoileus hemionus. The sequence continues at coordinate 32,637 of JAJLRB010002161.1, forward strand.
TTGAATTCAGAGCAATTCCGTGATCCCCATCAAACATGTAAGGAGCCTCGACTTGCTTGATGGATCTTGAGACAGTCCCCATGAACACTGTACCAAGTCTAGAGGGACCCTGAGTTGAAATGAGCAACGCAAAGTGTCTCCATGTACTCTAAATCAAACTCGAGATGAGGCCCGATTCCCCTGCATTGACTCCAGAGCCATCCCCCCTTCCCCATCAAACATGACCAGAGACTTGACTTCTTTAGGCAACTCCAGAGATTCCCCGAGAACACCGTACAAGTCTAGAGGAACACCAATTTCAGCACAGCAACTCGAGGAATGCTACATGTGCCCCAAATCGTCTCGAGATGAGAGCTCATTCCCTGGTTTAGTCTCAAGACGTATACCAACTTTCCTCAAGCACCTCATGAGCAGGCTTCTCTCAGCAATAGGTATGTGGGAGGGATCCTGAGTTTGCTGCCTCAAGGGAATATACACCGTGTAGTCCTGACTCGAAACAAGGTCAGATTCCTTGCAGTGGCTTGAATACAGTCTCATCTTTCATCTCACAAGATGAAGGGTGTCTGAATCCCAATGTAGACCCTAGAGAGAACCCGGTCCCGTTTCATTTCGTGGGAATGCCTTACATACTTTTGACACACTTGAGAGCACGCGGAGTTCACTGCTTCAAAAGGTGACGATGCCTGACTCCTCTTGAACATGGATAGGAATCTCAATATCCCTCTGGCAACTGTAAAGGGACGCTGGGTCTCCCGCCCTCACCTCGAAAACCGTCCCTTTTGCCCTGACAAACAACGAACGAAGATTCCTGAGGTGTCACTCGTAACTCGACAGGAGTCCTGACGTCGCTGAAAAAGACGAGATTTGAAGGGCCATTCCCGCCGAATCTCGAGAATATAGCCGAGGTCCCCGCCGCACCTCGAGAAAAACCATGAGACTTCTCCTTCGAAGCGCGATGAGGTCCGATTGCCCTGCATTGCATGCAGGGCAATTCCGTGATCCCCATCAAAAATGAATGGAGCCTCGATTTGCTTGATGGATCTTGAGACAGACCCCATGAACACTGTCCACCAAGGCTAGAGGGACCCTGAGGTGAAATCAGCAACGCAAAGGGTCTCCATGTACTCTAAATCAACTCGAGATAAGCATGATTCCCCTGCATTGACTCCAGAGCCATCCCCCGTTCCCCATCACACACGACCAATGGCTTGACTTCCTTTAGGCAACTCCAGAGATTTTACCCGAGAACACTGTCCAAAATCTAGAGGAACACCAATTTCAGCACAGCAACTCGAGGAATGCTCCATGTACCCCAAATCGTCTCGAGATGAGAGCTGATTCCCTGGATTAGATTCATGAAGTATGTTACATTTCCACAAGCACCTGTAGAGGAGGTTTCTCTCAGCAATAGGTATGTGGGAGGGATCCTGAGTTTGCTGCCTCAAGGGAATATACACCGAGAAGCCCTGACTTGAAAGTAGGTCGGATTCCTGCAGTGGCTTGAATACAGACTCGTCTTTCATCTCACAAGATGAAGGGATGTCTGAATCCCCAGTGTAGACCTTAGGGAAAACCCGAGGACCCTGTTTCATTTCGTCGGAATGCCTTACATCCCTTTGACACGTCGAGAGGCACACGGAGTTCACAGCTTCAAAAGGTACAATGCCTGACTCCTCTTGAACATGGATAGGAATCCCAATATCCCTGTGGCTACTGGAAAGGGGACCCTGGTCTCCCGCCTCACCTCGAAAAGCGTCCCTTTTGCCCTGACAAGCGACGAAAAGATTTTCCTGATGTGTCCCTCGTAATTCGACAGGAATCCTGACGTCACTGTATAAACACGACTTTTGAAGAGCCATCCCCGCCGTAACTCGAGAATATACCCCAGATCCCCGACGCAACTCGAGAAAAACCATGAGACTTCTCCTTCGAAGCGCGATGAGGTCCGATTGCCCTGCATTGAATTCAGAGCAATTCCGTGATACCCATCAAACATGTAAGAAGCCTCGACTTGCTTGATGGATCTTGAGACAGTCCCCATGAACACTGTACCAAGTCAAGAGGGACCCTGAGTTGAAATGAGCAACGCAAAGGGTCTTCATGTACTCTAAATCAACTCGAGATGATGCCCGATTCCCTGCATTGACTCCAGAGCCATCCCCCCTTCCCCTTCAAACACGACCAAGACTTGACTTCTTTAGGCAACTCCAGAGATTCCCCGAGAACACCGTACAAGTCTAGAGGAACACAATTTCAGCACAGCAACTCGAGGAATGCTCCATGTGCCCCAAATCATCTCGAGATGAGAGCTGATTCCCTGGTTTAGTCTCAAGACGTATACCAACTTTCCTCAAGCACCTCAAGAGGAGGCTTCTCTCAGCAACAGGTATGTGGGAAGGATCCTGAGTTTGCTGCCTCAAGTGGAATATACACCGTGAAGCCCTGACTCGAAAGGAGGCCGGATTTCCTTGCTGTGGCTCGAATGCAGGATAGTATTTCTTATCACAAGATGAAGGGATGTCTGAATCCCTTCTAGAGACATTAGAGAAATCCAAGGTTCCCACCTCATTTCGATGGAATGCCTCTCATCCATTTGATACCTCGAGAGGCACGCGAAGTTCACTGCTTCAAAAGGTGACGATGTCTGTTTGCTCTTCAACATTGATAGAATCCCAATATCCCTCTGGCAACTGGAAAGGGACAATGGGTCTCCCGCCTCACCTCTAGAACCGTCTCTTTTGCACTGCCAAGCATCGAAGAAATTCCAGATGTGTCCCTCCTAACTAGACAAGAGTCGGGACAGCGCTGAACAAACACGAATTTTGAAGGGCCATCCCGGCCGTAATCGAGAATATACCGCAGATCACCGCCGCAACTCGATAAAAACCATGAGAGTTCCCCCTCGAAGAGAGATGTGGCCCGATTCCCCTGCATTGCATGCAGAGCAATTCCGTGATCCCCATCAAACATGCAAGAATCCTCGACTTGCTTGTCGGTCCTCGAGACAGCACCGAGAACACTGTCACAAGTTTAGAGGGACCCTGAGGTCACCCCAGCAACGTGAAGGAGCTCCATGTACCCGAAATCAACTCAAGATGAGGCCCGATTCACCTGCATTGACACCAGAGCCATCCCCCCTTCCCCATCAAACATGACCAGAGGCTTGACTTCCTTTAGGCAACTCCAGAAATTCCCCGAGAACACCGTGCAAAGTCTAGAGGAACACCAAATTTAGCACAGCAACTCGAGGAATGCTCCTTGTACCCCAAATCAACTCGAGAAGAGAGCTGATTCCGTGGCTTAGATTCATGACATATGCTACATTCCACAAGCACCTGTAGCGGAGGCTTCTCTCAGCAATAGGTATGTGGGAGAGATTCTGAGTGTGCTGCCTCAAGTGGAATATACACGTAGAAGACCTGACTCGAAAGTAGGTCGGATTTCCTTGCAGTGGCTTGAATACAGGCTCGTCATTCATCTCACAATATGAACGGATGTCTGAATCCCCAGTGTAAACCCTAGAGAAAACCCTAGGCCCCTGTCTCATTTCGTCGGAATGCCTTATATCCCTTTGACACCTCGAGAGGCACGCGGAGTTCACTGCTTGAAAAGGTGACGATGCCTGACTCCTCTTGAACATGGATAGGAATCCGAATATCCCTGTGGCTACTGGAAAGGGACCCTGTGTCTCCCACCTCACCTCGAAAAGCGTCCCTTTTGCCCTGACAAGCGACGAAGAGATTCCTGAGGTCTCCCTCGTAATTCGACAGGAATCATGACGTCGCTTAATAAACACGACTTTTGAAGGGCCATCCCCGCCGTAACTCGGGAATATACCCCAGGTCCCCGCCGCAACTCCAGAAAAACCATGATACATCTCCTTCGAAGCGCGATGAGGTCCGATTGCCCTGCACAGCATGCAGAGCAATTCCGTGATCCCCATCAAACATGTAGGGAGCCTCAATTTGCTTGATGGAACTTGAGACAGTCCCCATGAACACTGTCCCAAGTCTAGAGGGACCCTGAGGTGAAGTGAGCAATGGAAAGTGTCTCCATGTACTCTAAATCAACACGAGATGAGGCCCGATTCCCAAGCATTGACTCCAGAGCCATCACCCGTTCCCCATCAAACACGACCAGTGGCTTGACTTCCTTTAGGCAACTCCAGAGATTTCCCAAAACACTGTGTCTCACGTCTAGAGGAACACCAATTTCAGCACAGCAACTCGAGGAATGCTCCAATTGACACAAATCGTCTCGAGATGAGAGCTGATTCCCTGGTTTAGTCTCAAGACGTATACCAAAGTTATTCAAGCACTTCAAGAGGAGGCTTCTCTCAGTAATAGGTATGTGGGAGGGACCCTGAGTTTGCTGCCTCAAGTGGAATATACACCGAGAAGCCCTGACTCGAAAGGAGGCCGGATTTCCTTGCTGTGGCTGGAATACAGACTTGTCTTTCATCTCACAAGGTGAAGGGATGTCTGAATCCCTTCTAGAGACCTTAGAGAAATCCTAGGTCCCTGCCGCATTTCGATGGAATGCCTCTCATTCATTTGATACATCGAGAGGAACGCGAAGATCACTGCTTCAAAAGGTGACGATGCCTGACTCCTCTTGTACATTGATAGGAATCCCAATATCCCTGTGGCAACTGGAAAGGGACAATGGGTCTCCCGCCTCACCTTAAGAACCGTCTCTTTTGCACTGCCAAGCATCGAAGATATTCCAGGGATGTCCCTCTTTACTAGACAGGAGTCCTGACATCGCTGAACAGACACGAATTAGGAGGGCCATCCCGGCCGTAACTCGACAATATACCCCAGGTTCCCGCTGCAACTCGAGAAAAACCATGAGAGTTCCCCCTCGAAGTGAGATGTGGCCCGATTCCCCTGCATTGCATGCAGAGCAATTCCGTGATCCCCATCAAACATGCAAGAAGCCTCGACTTGCTTGAAGCTCCTTGAGACAGTCCCAAGAACACTGTCACAACTTTAGAGGGACCCTGAGGTCACCCAAGCAACGTGAAGGAGCTCCATGTACCCGAAATCAACTCAAGATGTGGCCCGATTCCTCTGCATTGACTCCAGAGCCATCCCCTCTTCCTCATCAAACATGACCAGAATCTTGAATTCTTTAGGCAACTCCAGAGATTCCCCGAGAACACTGTATCAAGTCTAGTGGAACACCAAATTTAGCACAGCAAAACGAGGAATGCTCCATGTACCCCAAATCGTCTCGAGATGAGAGCTGATTCCCTGGCTTAGATTCATGAAGTATGTTACATCCCACAAGCACCTGTAGAGGAGGTTTCTCTCAGCAATAGGTATGTGGGAGGGATCCTGAGTTTGCTGCCTCAAGTGGAATATACACCGAGAAGCCCTGACTAGAAAGTAGGTCGGATGTCCTGGCAGTGGCTTGAATACAGGCTCTTCCTTCATCTCACAAGATGAACGGATGTCTGAATCTCCAGTGTAGACCTTAGAGAAAACCCTAGGACCCTGTCTCATTTCGTCGGAATGCCTTACATCCCTTTGACACGTCGAGAGGCACACGGAGTTCACAGATTCAAAAGATAACGATGCCTGACTCCTCTTGCACATGGATAGGAATCCGAATATCCCTGTGGCTACTGGAAAGGGACCCTGTGTTTCCCGCCTCACCTCGAAAAGCGTCCCCTTTGCCCTAACAAGCGACGAAGATTTTCCTGATGTCTCCCTCGTAATTCGACAGGAATCATGACGTCGCTGTATAAACACGAATTTTGAAGGGCCATCCCCGCCGTAACTCGAGAATATAACCCAGGTCCCCGCCGCAACTAGAGAAAAACCATGAGACTTCTCCTTCGAAGCACAATGAGGTCCGATTGCCCTGCATTGAATTCAGAGCAATTCCGTGATCACCATCAAACATGTAAGGAGCCTCGACTTGCTTGATGGATCTTGAGACAGTCCCCATGAACACTGTACCAAGTCTAGAGGGACCCTGAGTTGAAATGAGCAACGCAAAGTGTCTTCATGTACTCTAAATCAAACTCGAGATGAGGCCCGATTCCCCTGCATTGACTCCAGAGCCATCCCCCCTTCCCCATCAAACATGACCAGAGACTTGACTTCTTTAGGCAACTCCAGAGATTCCCCGAGAACACCGTACCAAGTCTAGAGGAACACCAATTTCAGCACAGCAACTCGAGGAATGCTACATGTGCCCCAAATCGTCCCGAGATGAGAGCTCATTCCCTGGTTTAGTCTCAAGACGTATACCAACTTTCCTCAAGCACCTCAAGAGGAGGCTTCTCTCAGCAATAGGTATGTGGGAGGGATCCTGAGTTTGCTGCCTCAAGTGGAATATACACCGTGTAGTCCTGACTCGAAACAAGGCCAGATTCCTTGCAGTGGCTTGAATACAGTCTCATCTTTCATCTCACAAGATGAAGGGTTGTCTGAATCCGCAATGTAGACCCTAGAGAGAACCATAGGTCCGCGTTTCATTTCGTGGGAATGCCTTACATACTTTTGACACCTTGAGACGCACGCGGAGTTCACTGCTTCAAAAGGTGACGATGCCTGACTCCTCTTGAACATGGATAGGAATCTCAATATCCCTCTGGCAACTGTAAAGGGACGCTGGGTCTCCACCCTCACCTCGAGAACCGTCCCTTTTGCCCTGACAAACAACGAAAAGATTCCTGAGGTGTCACTCGTAACTCGACAGGAGTCCTGACGTCGCTGAACAAAGACGAGTTTTGAAGGGCCATTCCCGCCGAATCTCGAGAATATAGCCGAGGTCCCCGCCGCACCTCGAGAAAAACCATGAGACTTCTCCTTCGAAGCGCGATGAGGTCCGATTGCCCTGCATTGCATGCAGGGCCATTCCGTGATCCCCATCAAAAATGAATGGAGCCTCTATTTGCTTGATGGATCTTGAGACAGACCCCATGAACACTGTCCAAGGCTAGAGGGACCCTGAGGTGAAATGAGCAACGCAAAGGGTCTCCATGTACTCTAAATCAACTCGAGATAAGGCACGATTCCCCTGCAATGACTCCAGAGCCATCCCTCGTTCCCCATCACACACGACCAATGGCTTGACTTCCTTTAGGCAACTCCAGAGATTTTACCAGAACACTGTCTCAAATCTAGAGGAACACCAATTTCAGCACAGCAACTCGAGGAATGCTCCATGTACCCCAAATCGTCTCGAGATGAGAGCTGATTCCCTGGATTAGATTCATGAAGTATGTTACATCCCACAAGCACCTGTAGAGGAGGTTTCTCTCAGCAATCGGTATGTGGGAGGGATCCTGAGTTTGCTGCCTCAAGGGAATATACACCGAGAAGCCCTGACTTGAAAGTAGGTCGGATGTCCTGGCAGTGGCTTGAATACAGACTCGTCTTTCATCTCACAAGTTGAGCGGATGTCTGAATCCCCAGTGTAGACCTTAGAGAAAACCCGAGGACCCTGTTTCATTTCGTCGGAATGCCTTATATCCCTTTGACACGTCGAGAGGCACACGGAGTTCACAGCTTCAAAAGGTAACGATGCCTGACTCCTCTTGAACATGGATAGGAATCTGAATATCCCTGTGGCTACTGGAAGGGGACCCTGTGTCTCCCGCCTCACCTCGAAAAGCGTCCCTTTTGCCGTAACAAGCGACGAAGATTTTCCTGATGTCTCCCTCGTAATTCGACAGGAATCATGTCGTCGCTGTATAAACACGACTTTTGAAGGGCTATCCCCGCCGTAACTCGAGAATATACCCCAGGTCCCCGACGCAACTCGAGAAAAACCGTGAGACTTCTCCTTCGAAGTGAATGAGGTCCGATTGCCCTGCATTGAATTCAGAGCAATTCCGTGATACCCATCAAACATGTAAGGAGCCTCGACTTGCTTGATGGATCTTGAGACAGTCCCCATGAACACTGTACCAAGTCAAGAGGGACCCTGAGTTGAAATGAGCAACGCAAAGTGTCTTCATGTACTCTAAATCAACTCGGGATGATGCCCGATTCCACTGCATTGACTCCAGAGCCATCCCCCCTTCCCCTTCAAACATGACCAGAGACTTGACTTCTTTAGGCAACTCCAGAGATTCCCCGAGAACACCGTACCAAGTCTAGAGGAACACCAATTTCAGCACAGCAACTCGAGGAATGCTACATGTGCCCCAAATCGTCTCGAGATGAGAGCTCATTCCCTGGTTTAGTCTCAAGACGTATACCAACTTTCCTCAAGCACCTCAAGAGGAGGCTTCTCTCAGCAATAGGTATGTGGGAGGGATCCTGAGTTTGCTGCCTCAAGTGGAATATACACCGTGTAGCCTGACTCGAAAGGAGGCCGGATTCCTTGCAGTGGCTTGAATACAGGCTCGTCTTTCATCTCACAAGATGAAGGGTTGTCTGAATCCGCAATGTAGACCCTAGAGAAAACCAAGGTTCCCTCTCTCATTTCGATGGAATGCCTTACATCCATTTGACACCTTTGAGAGGCACGCGGAGTTCACTGCTTCAAAAGGTGACGATGCCTGACTCCTCTTGAACATGGATAGGAATCCCAATATCCCTCTGGCAACTGTAAAGGGACGCTGGGTCTCCAGCCTCACCTCGAGAACCATCCCTTTTGCCCTGACAAGCAACGAAAAATTCCTGAGGTGTCCCTCGTAACTCAACAGGAGTCCTGACGTCGCTGAACAAACACGAGTTTTGAAGGGCCATCCCCGCCGAATCATCGAGAAAATAGCCGAGGTCCCGCGCCGCACCTCGAGAAAAAAACCATGAGACTTCTCCTTCGAAGGAGATGAGGCCGATTGCCCTGCATTGCATGCAGAGCCATTCCGTGATCCCCATCAAACATGTGAGGAGCCTCGATTTGCTTGATGGATCTTGAGACAGAACCCATGAACACTGTCCAAGGCTAGAGGGACCCTGAGATGAAATGAGCAATGCAAAGGGTCTCCATGTACTCTAAATCAACTCGAGATGAGGCCCGATTCCCCTGCAATGACTCCAGAGCCATCCCCCCTTCCCCATCAAACACGACCAAGGTTGACTTCCTTTAGGCAACTCCAGAGATTTCCCGAGAACACTGTCTCAAATCTAGAGGAACGCAAATTTAGCACAGCAACTCGAGGAATGCTCCATGTGCCCCCAAATCAACTCGAGATGAGAGCTGATTCCCTGGTTTAGATTCAAGACGTATACCAACTTTCCTCAAGCACCTCAAGAGGAGGCTTCTCTCAGCAATAGGTATGTGGGAGGGACCCTGAGTTTGCTGCCTCAAGTGGAATATACATCGTGAAGCCCTGACTCGAAAGGAGGCCGGATTTCCTTGCTGTGGCTTGAATACAGGATCGTATTTCATATCACAAGATGAAGGGATGTCTGAATCCCTTCTAGAGACCTTAGAGAAAACCCTAGGTTCCCACTCATTTCGATGGAATGCCTCTCATCCATTTGATACCTCGAGAGGCACGCGAAGTTCACTGCTTCAAAAGGTGACGATGTCTGACTGCTCTTCAACATTGATAGAATCCCAATATCCCTCTGGCAACTGGAAAGGGACAATGGGTCTCCCGCCTCACCTCTAGAAAGCCGTCTCTTTTGCACTGCGAAGCATCGAAGAGATTCCAGATGTGTCCCTCGTAACTAGACAAGAGTCGGGACATCGCTGAATAAACACGAATTTTGAAGGGCCATCCCGGCCGTAACTCGAGAATATACCCCAGGTCCCCGCCGCAACTCGATAAAAACCATGAGAGTTCCCCCTCGAAGAGAGATGAGGCCCGATTCCCCTGCATTGCATGCAGAGCAATTCCGTGATCCCCATCAAACATGCAAGAATCCTCGACTTGCTTGATGGTCCTCGAGACAGCACCCAGAACACTGTCACAAGTTTAGAGGGACCCTGAGGTCACCCCAGCAACGTGAAGGAGCTCTCCATGTACTCGAAATCAACTCAAGATGAGGCCCGATTCACCTGCATTGACTCCAGAGCCATCCCCCCTTCCCCATCAAACATGACCAGAGGCTTGACTTCCTTTAGGCAACTCCAGAGATTCCCCGAGAACACCGTACAAAGTCTAGAGGAACACCAAATTTAGCACAGCAACTCGAGGAATGCTCCAATGTACCCCAAATCAACTCGAGATGAGAGCTGATTCCCTGGCTTAGATTCATGACGTATGTTACATTCCACAAGCACCTGTAGAGGAGGCTTCTCTCAGCAATAGGTATGTGGGAGAGATTCTGAGTTGCTGCCTCAAGTGGAATATACACGTAGAAGCCTGACTCGAAAGTAGGTCGGATTTCCTTGCAGTGGCTTGAATACAGGCTCGTCATTTCATCTCACAAGATGAACGGATGTCTGAATCCCCAGTGTAAACCCTAGAGAAAACCCTAGGTCCCTGTCTCATTTCGTCGGAATGCCTTATATCCCTTTGACACCTCGAGAGGCACGCGGAGTTCACTGCTTGAAAAGGTGACGATGCCTGACTCCTCTTGAACATGGATAGGAATCCGAATATCCCTGTGGCTACTGGAAAGGGACCCTGTGTCTCCCACCTCACCTCGAAAAGCGTCCCTTTTGCCCTGACAAGCGACGAAGAGATTCCTGAGGTCTCCCTCGTAATTCGACAGGAATCATGACGTCGCTTAATAAACACGACTTTTGAAGGGCCATCCCCGCCGTAACTCGGGAATATACCCCAGGTCCCCGCCGCAACTCCAGAAAAACCATGATACATCTCCTTCGAAGCGCGATGAGGTCCGATTGCCCTGCACAGCATGCAGAGCAATTCCGTGATCCCCATCAAACATGTAAGGAGCCTCGATTTGCTTGATGGAACTTGAGACAGTCCCCATGAACACTGTCCCAAGTCTAGAGGGACCCTGAGGTGAAGTGAGCAATGGAAAGTGTCTCCATGTACTCTAAATCAAACACGAGATGAGGCCCGATTCCCAAGCATTGACTCCAGAGCCATCCCCGTTCCCCATCAAACACGACCAGTGGCTTGACTTCCTTTAGGCAACTCCAGAGATTCCCAAAAACACTGTCTCACGTCTAGAGGAACACCAATTTCAGCACAGCAACTCGAGGAATGCTCCATGTGACCCAAATCGTCTCGAGATGAGAGCTGATTCCCTGGTTTAGTCTCAAGACGTATACCAAACATTATTCAAGCACTTCAAGAGGAGGCTTCTCTCAGCAATAGGTATGTGGGAGGGACCCTGAGTTTGCTGCCTCAAGTGGAATATACACCGAGAAGCCCTGACTCGAAAGGAGGCCGGATTTCCTTGCTGTGGCTGGAATACAGACTTGTCTTTCATCTCACAAGGTGAAGGGATGTCTGAATCCCTTCTAGAGACCTTAGAGAAAAATCCTAGGTCCCTGCCGCATTTCGATGGAATGCCTCTCATCCCTTTGATACATCGAGAGGAACGCGAAGACACTGCTTCAAAAGGTGACGATGCCTGACTCCTCTTGTACATTGATAGGAATCCCAATATCCCTGTGGCAACTGGAAAGGGACAATGGGTCTCCCGCCTCACCTCGAAAACCGTTTCTTTTGCACTGCCAAGCATCGAAGATATTCCAGATGGATGTCCCTCTAATTACTAGACAGGAGTCCTGACATCGCTGAACAGACACGAATTTTGAAGGGCCATCCCGCCGTAACTCGACAATATACCCCAGGTCCCCGCCGCAACTCGAGAAAAACCATGAGAGTTCCCCTTCGAAGTGAGATGTGGCCCGATTCCCCTGCATTGCATGCAGAGCAATTCCGTGATCCCCATCAAACATGCAAGAAGCCTCGACTTGCTTGATGGCTCCTTGAGACAGTCCCAAGAACACTGTCACAAGTTTAGAGGGACCCTGAGGTCAAATGAGCAAGCAACGTGAAGGAGCTCCATGTACCCGAAATCAACTCAAGATGTGGCCCGATTCCCCTGCATTGACTCCAGAGCCATCCCCCTCTTCCCATCAAACATGACCAGAATCTTGAATTCTTTAGGCAACTCCAGAGATTCCCCGAGAACACACTGTACCAAGTCTAGTGGAACACCAAATTTAGCACAGCAACTCGAGGAATGCTCCATGTACCCCAAATCGTCTCGAGATGAGAGCTGATTCCCTGGTTTAGATTCATGAAGTATGTTACATTTCCCACAAGCACCTGTAGAGGAGGTTTCTCTCAGCAATAGGTATGTGGGAGGGATCCTGAGTTTGCTGCCTCAAGTGGAATATACACCGAGAAGCCCTGACTAGAAAGTAGGTCGGATGTCCTTGCAGTGGCTTGAATACAGGCTCTTCTTCATCTCACAAGATGAACGGATGTCTGAATCCCAGTGTAGACCTTAGAGAAAACCCTAGGACCCTGTCTCATTTCGTCGGAATGCCTTACATCCCTTTGACACGTCGAGAGGCACACGGAGTTCACAGATTCAAAAGGTAACGATGCCTGACTCCTCTTGACATGGATAGGAATCCGAATATCCCTGTGGCTACTGGAAAGGGACCCTGTGTCTCCCGCCTCACCTCGAAAAGCGTCCCCTTTGCCCTAACAAGCGACGAAGATTTTCCTGATGTCTCCCTCGTAATTCGACAGGAATCATGACGTCGCTGTATAAACACGACTTTTGAAGGGCCATCCCCGCCGTAACTCGAGAATATAACCCAGGTCCCCGCCGCAACTCGAGAAAAACCATGAGACTTCTCCTTCGAAGCACATGAGGTCCGATTGCCCTGCATTGAATTCAGAGCAATTCCGTGATCCCCATCAAACATGTAAGGAGCCTCGACTTGCTTGATGGATCTTGAGACAGTCCCCATGAACACTGTACCAAGTCTAGAGGGACCCTGAGTTGAAATGAGCAACGCAAAGTGTCTTCATGTACTCTAAATCAACTCGAGATGAGGCCCGATTCCCCTGCATTGACTCCAGAGCCATCCCCCCTTCCCCATCAAACATGACCAGAGACTTGACTTCTTTAGGCAACTCCAGAGATTCCCCGAGAACACCGTACCAAGTCTAGAGGAACACCAATTTCAGCACAGCAACTCGAGGAATGCTACATGTGCCCCAAATCGTCCCGAGATGAGAGCTCATTCCCTGGTTTAGTCTCAAGACGTATACCAACTTTCCTCAAGCACCTCAAGAGGAGGCTTCTCTCAGCAATAGGTATGTGGGAGGGATCCTGAGTTTGCTGCCTCAAGTGGAATATACACCGTGAAGTCCTGACTCGAAACAAGGCCAGATTCCTTGCAGTGGCTTGAATACAGGCTCGTCTTTCATCTCACAAGATGAAGGGTTGTCTGAATCCGCAATGTAGACCCTAGAGAAAACCGATAGGTCCCTGTTTCATTTCGTGGAATGCCTTACATACATTTGACACCTTGAGACGCACGCGGAGTTCACTGCTTCAAAAGGTGACGATGCCTGACTCCTCTTG